>WMED01020734.1:1136-12091 GCA_019650415.1 Pipa parva
CAGCCTCGACTGCTAATTTGGAGATTTAAAGTTGAGCCGCGACTGCAGTAACCTCCCGGCAGTGTAAAAAAAAATGCTAGGGGCGCCCCCCTGGGCAGGCGGCACCCCTAGCATTTGCCTATTTTGCCTAATGGAAGAGCCAGCACTTCTCTCTATATATATAATATTTCAAGAGTAAACATTTTTTGTTGATCCTATTTAAATCAGCGGAATAAAAAAGGACAAGGGAATTACAATTAACAACAAAACAGGGCAAAACAAATCAAAATGGATGAAGTGGTCTTTTATTATACTTGATACTTAATATATACTTGATATACACTGATAATATTACACCCTGGAAAAAGGGAAGGATACTAGGCAAGTATTCCTCCCTCTCTCTGCAATATTTGCTTTGAGAAATGATTCACAACTGTCTGTAATTTATAAACATAATTCTTTTAAATGAATGAATAAAAAACAACAAATATAATCACCATCAAAGTTATTACTACTATTACTATTAAATTGCATATATTCATATTTAATCTGCAACAAAGGATTTAATTTTATTTAATGTGTGTGTATTTGTAGTATTACTAGAAAATAAATCAGACAACCAGCTCATATTTTTTGCTAACAATTCATTACGTATGATATGATCCACTTGACTAAATACCATAACAATAATGAATTTTTTACTAGTTTTTTTTTTTTTTTTACATTATAACTAATATTATTTTGTATGTATTTAGGCAATCAGAGGCATGGTCAGTTGAAAGGATGTCAGAATGATTCATTGTAAACATTAGAATGCAAAATGTGATCTTATTTGTTCTTGCTGAGCTTAAGTTCATAGTGTATCATTTAACAATAACAGGGATTATGTATGAAAATGAAGTAAGAAAATATCTATAGTCTTAACTAAATTAGAATAAGCAACCCTTCATGGTAGCATTGTGGGGGTTATTCTTTAAAGTCTGAATTCGACGACCAAATTCTCAAACAGCAAATCTCCGACTGCGACAATTCTCCCATTGTAATGTCACGACTGCGACAATTTGTAAAAGTTGCAGCTGCAACAATATTTCCATAGTAAAGTCTCAAAAGCGACAATATTCTCATTATAAAAATGCGACTGCGGCAATAGCAGTCTATTGTTTCTGTCTTTAGCTGGCGAATTCACACCTTTACGCAACAATTCGGACTTTAGAGAATAACCCCCACTGTCTATGTTATCTACTGTATCCATTGTGATGCTGGCTTTTCCAGCATTTCTGACCAGTGTTGGGGAGCTGAAGTATTTTGTTTCAGCTACAAGAGTAACAAATGTTCTTAACAGGCCAGTAAACTCTTTTATGTCATTTTGCAATTGGAGCACCATTCATTTTAGGTCTATGTTTAACAAAGAAATGGGTCTATAATTACTACATAATATAACATTTTTTCCTTTGCTTTGGTATAAAAGTAATAAAGGTTCATACATTTTCATTTGAAAGAAGGTGAAACATTGTTCTTCATTTATATTCTAAAATATGGGTACCAGCACATGACTATAAAGCTTTCACTGGTTCATAAATCAATTTGGCAAGAATGTTTAATGGCTTTAGCTAGTCACGTTCCCAGCATATTGTCCCTTATACAACATTTCTGTCTAGTTTTATCCATTGAGTAGATGGTTTAAGCATAAAATAGTGTTAGAAGATGAAATCTATGTGTTATGTCAGATTGCATATATATAGAGTCTCAAGAGAGGCAATCTGTTTAGGATTTTTGATAAAAAAGCCATGCTTATCTTCAATCTTTTCACTATCCATTTAAGGATGTCCCAGATGATGTCTAAAGGAGACCGGCTTTATTATCATTCTTTTGAAACTTGGTGAATACTATTCTGAGCTCTTTTGCAGAATATCCAATATTTTGTATGGTTACTGCTGTAGTCATAGATACAGCTGTGAGACAATTCATCTATTTTTCAATATATTGTTTTGGGACTAGAGTAAGACGTGTAATCTTTTGTTGCAGAATTTAATTATCACAATGTATCAATGAATATGTTTGTTTTTTGTTTTGTTTTTTGTATCTCTTTTAATTAAGACACAGGGAATATAAGAGTTACCTTGTGGTGTGTCTGTTTCTGGATTTAACAGACAGATTAACATCACACCCTAGAACAATGAACACGTCTATAAATTCTTTTTTTTTTTTTAAATCTACCAAGGAGAATATGTTTGATGCGCGTAAACACAAATAATTATGACAACTGATGATAAATGACATATTTAAGAAAAAAGTACCTTCATCAGCTTCCCTGATCGTGTAGATAAATGTAACATTTTAATACATAAAAATAGCCAGACCTAGTGGATTAATGCTAAATTAATGCCAGCATAAACCCTTAACCAAATTTAGAAAGATAGGAAGAGCAGAAATTAGTTTTTTTTTCCAACATAAAAATTTCAGATTTGCTGTGTTGCATTATGCTAATTAACTAATTTGGGTTTTTCTTTTTAGGTATATTCAGGCATTGATTTTCTTAATGAATAACCAGTCTAAACAAGTAATTAGTACTGATAATAATATACTTGTATATAATGTATCAATAATATAGAATGACCATCATTGACAGAACTAAGAACTAGTAAAACTTAAAGCCAGTGCTGAATTTCTAACAGAAATAACCCCCCCCCCCCCCAGCAAAAGAGCTATTTATTTTAATAACTATGGTTGACTTATCAGTAATACTGCATACATATGTAAGTTGAAAGATCACATGATGTGGTCACATGACACAAAGACTAGGTCACCAACCTGCCATATTATGAAAAATTGCAGCTCCAATCCACAATCCAGCCAAGTCTGCAGCTTCAAACTGCCCTTATGTTACAAATACTGAGCGCTCAAGAACATGCCGTCCCAAACCTAATACAATTTCTAAGTATGAAAAAGTCTCACTCTGGAATACTGGGTAAAAACAAAATGTAACTGTTATTTGATATTTAAAAACATATAGAGCCAATGAAGATCATAGACTATAGTCTATCATTAAGCATGTACAAGTGACAAATGCATTAGATTCATAATGCTAAGTTGATATAATCTTCTTTTGGATCTACATGTTTTTAACTATCAAATAAAAGTCACATTTTATTTTTACCCAGAATGCCAGAGTGGAATTTTTACTCCAACCTGCCATAACCCGACTGAAAATCAGCTCTGCCTAAACTTATCTAAAAGCCTCTGTATATAAGATAATAAGACTTTCAGCGGAAAGTAATACTCTTTTGGGAACTTGGAAGAGTGTTTAAAAGTAGGTAATACTATGGGCAGAGTTAACTTAACCATGCAGCCATCATATAAAACTTCTACAAGAATATCTAATTAAATATCAACCTATCATATTTTAATGTATTGAAACCTTGACTATCTAAACTGAGTGTTAGTCTAATAAGAAAGGCATCACCAAGTATTGCAATACTCATTTATATACGTTTGTATATATATACAGTATATATATGTTAAGATAGAGTGGTCACATTAGTCCACAGACTAATTAAATAGAAGAGCTTTCGAGAGGTCCATTCTGCCTTTATCAAGTCACAAGCAATACTCTTTTATATATGTAAACAGAACTAAATAGTAATAACATTTTCAATTGGATAAGTCAATGTTGTTCAAGGTATGTAAGATGTAAGAACATCATCAGACGTAGAATATGTGCACGTTATCCTGTCCTTTTGTACCTAAATGCTAAAGATAAGGCCAAGTGCCCTATGTGAAAGGGACTTTAATAATATCTACTGATTCAGGGGGTTATTCTTCTAAATATTTCCATAGTAAAGTTGCGACTGTGACAATATTTTCATTATAAAGACGTGACTATGACAATATTCTCATTATAAAGATACGGCTGCAACAGTACCAGTCTATTGCGACTGTCTTTAGCTGGCAAATTCACACCTTTGCACAACAATTTGGACTTTAGAGAATAAGCCCCTCAGTGCATGCCAGGAGAGATCTTATAAAAGATATATGACTTTTTCCATTACAGATGTGCGCAGAGTCCCGCGATTTGTTTCTTTTTCTTTTTCCTTCACTATGGTTTACTTATGTTTAAGTTCTGATTTTATTCTAAAAGATTTAGTTTAGGATTTGACTTTTTAAAAATGCAAACAAATGTGAAGGTCACAGGTCAGGACCCTGACCCCTCATACATGCAGAGTGTAGGAATCTTTGGATAAGGAGTGTTTAAATTTAATTTTGTACCTGTGGAGCTGTGGTTAGGGTTTTAGGCCTAGGAGGATGCATGGTCCCTGCACTACTGCCATAGAAATGGTTAATCTATTTTAAATTTCTTGCTGGCTTTTTAACTTTATTTTTTATGTTCACAATTCACATTCATTGTTATGTACTGTGGATTTTAAATTATTTTGAAAACTTATATATGCCTTGTTTACAAATTTTAAAGGATAACTATAGTGGTAAATGCTTTAAAGGGATTCCAGTCTCGGCGAGAGCACTCGAGTAGCCTCACCGAGACTGGAATCCCTTTAAAGCGTTTGCTGATGTCCGTGGACAGGACATCAGAGAGCGCATAACAGTCTGTGCAAGGTGAGGTGAAGGTTCTGGAGCTCACTTCGCACAATGGTGAACTCCCCTTCATCTCAAGCACTCCCACAGCAGCAGGAGTCTTAGGGACACTGCTGCTCTTTCAGTTGGATTTCTCCAAACTTGTCTTTTGAAGAATCCAGGTGGAGGAGCCTCAGTGATAATTGTTATAATTTTTGCTTCAATGTAGCAGCTCCAAATGAACTTTGGATCTGATTACGATACAGCAATAAGCTCAGACACTGCCTGCGTACTGAGGCATGCATCATGCAGGGAGACAGGTACAAATGGATCTGTTAAATCTCTATACAGGGACTTTTGTGATCAAGTCTTTTAGTAATGCTTCCTTGATGATGATTATATGACAATACTACTGAAATAACATCATATTTTATTTTATCCCATACACTCTCTCATAGGCTCTTTACTTCTGACCCGAAACCCAAGAACACATGATCTTTTATTTCCAACAAACCTTTAACAGCGTATTATACAACATCATTTCCAGTACAAAGATTGCTGATGAGTTAATACAATTTCGTGTTTCGAATTGTCTTCCTCAGACATAATTATCGCTAAGCTGGAAATCTGGATTTATTCATAAAGCTGTGGACTTTACCCATTCATAATGAAGTTTGTCTAGATGATTGAATGGTCAAAATTAATGAGATGTGCTGAATCATGTGCATGAAGTGACTTCATTTGTGAAATGAAATTGAAAGAGACCCGACTAGTTACTAATAGTGCGTTTTTCTTTTTTGTTTTTTGTTTTTTGCCAGCTTAGTTTATACCTTCATTTGTAGAGTTAAGGAGATCTGCTTTATCCGCCATCGAAAAAGAGCCAAATTAATTTGCAATACGATCTTCTTCTCTTTAACCATTGCTTTCAAAACCTTGAGCCTCTAGCAAATAAAAGCTAAAATTTATTTAACTGCATTCAATCAAGTGATGCTTCTCGCGAGTCGGAAACGCCATAGGATGTGAATAATTCATGTTTTTCAGACAAAATAATATCAGATTTATTGCAATGTGTTAACCATATAAACAAAAAGTAGAACTATCCTATTAGCTTTTCTTTTTTTTTTTTTCTGAAAAATGCATCTTTATGTGGATGATAATCATTGTTTAATGCAGAGCAAGAACGGATCATTAAAACCTGGCAAAGCAGCTTAAAAGCTTTATTTTCATTTACATTTTGCATTTGGAGTTAAATGATTTTGTGCAGATTTTTTTTTCATCAGTCTGTCTGTCTGTCTGCCTTCCTATGTGTCCATCTGTCCAGTTGTCTATAAATCCAGTTTTATCCCTCAGCTTTTTTCAGTAGAGGAAGATTGGGACTCTATGGGAATGTTAAACAAAAAATGTATTTACTGCAGAGTAGGTGACAATGTATTCTTTGTTACTGATTTCTAAGCATTTCTTCCGAGTTCTTTTGTTCATTTGTAAGAGACGCGCATAAGCAGTTTCTTCCTGCATGTGTCAAAACGCAATAAAAAAAAAAAAAAAGAAAGAAAATTAAACGTAAAAATGTCTGGCCCAGCAGTAGTTGATGCTTGTACGGCAGATGTATTAAAATGACCTTATGGGAAAAGTAGAATAAAACAGCTACAGTGTTGGTATAAAAGAATGTTAAAACATGGGGGCATATACACCTATTTATAGCATGTCATTCTTTATTTAAATATGAATTATTTATTTAGTTTACTGCAAAACAATCGCTCCTGTCTAAAAGATATCCAGGCATTTCTCATGTGGCATTATACATTTTAATGATACATTTCTTTTTAAAGTGAGGATCAGGTTTGCAATAGAAGCAGATATGTGTTATTCTGTGCTGATCTGTGCAGACAGGTTTGCATGCTCTGATGTTTGACAATGAGTTTAATGACTTTACTGCCATTGCCAATGACATCCATATGGCCTCATCATTAAGTGGCATGTTTAATCAAAGTGCAAATTTGAGGCCTGATTGAATTTGCCACGCTTTGGCACAATTAGCCTGTACTGTACCACAGACAATTCTTGTTAGTTACTAAATTGTGTATTCGTGCCACAATGTGGAGAAAAGTCACATGGTCATTTCTGTGGATAGTCAAGTCAATGGGAACAATGACATTTTTTCATGAAGTGATATTTATTTATATTGACAAGATACTACAAATATGCTTGAATTAAAAGGGAACTATAGTCAAATTACTATAGTCAATTAATGAGAATTGTTTCTCCCCAGTAGTTGTTTCATGTGAAGCAGAATGATTGAGTAGGCAGCACTGATAAATTCCCGCACCAGGAAATGTGTGTGATGTGTACTGGCCAGTTTTCCATGAAAAGGTACCCTCCCCCGGACATTTTTGCCCCTCTTACTATTTAACACCTGTGCACAAGTTAGCTTTCCCTCTGTAATCTCCTGCATTTCAGGAAAGTAAACAGAGCATGGCTAATGAGGCCAAAAGATCAGCACACTGCTTAACCAATAGCAGTCAGGCAGCTTTTTCTTCTCATATTGCCTGACTTGCAGAATAGAAAGAGGAGAGGGAGGAAAATATCAGTTCTCAGGAAAACAAATTAAGGGAAACAAATGGCAAGTATTATTTCTTTTCTAAAGTTTTTTTTAACTATTTGTGTCAGCAATTGGCTTATTATAAAGGAGTTTTATATGTATGTGTGCAGTTATATCAGCACTATAGTGCCCCTTTAATATATAAGAGAAAATATCACAAATTTGTTGCATTTTAGTGGTCATCATTGTCACCAATATTGTAGCCAGTATTGATGATAAATTGTTGCCAGTTGTATCTTACATTCATTTCAACGGTAGACAATTCCCACTTCAAGTCTCATTGACTAAAGGTGGAATTCACCTGTCAGATTCACCTCTCTACAATTTGAGTTGCATTGCCAAAGTAGCTGTGCATTCACTTATTATTAACTAAGCGGAGACTAGCCTTGTCGAACAAGCGGAAAGCAGCGGTCACTGTCAAATGCATAGTGTGGGGAAGTTAGTCATATAGAAGTAGAATTGAGAGCCATGCCATCAGCCCCCTAATTAACCAGTTTGAAGTGCTGAAGTCAAACAAGTGAATTCAGAGCTGTACATCTAGTTGCATTTGCTTCTTTCACACACTCTGCCACTTAATAGTCAATAGAAGTACCTGTGCACGAACATGCAAAATGATATGAAGTGCTCCACAAGATACTGATTACCATAGATACCCAAATTGGTAGATACACTACAGCACATTACTTATCTACAGTACAATACATCTCCACTTTGCAGAATTTGCTCAATAAGTGAACATGGGATTATGGCGATAAGCGACTCACAAAAACTATCATGTTTCTCCAAATGCATTAATTGAAACAATTTTTCCCACCTTGGCCACCACTATATTGCATTTACATCATTCTGTGTAACTAGACTGCAACTGTTTACGTTTCAATTCAAAACAGAATTTCCACAGATTGGGGAAAGATTGTTTACTGTATACAAAAAAAAAGAATACTTGGAAAAATAAGAAATATCCCAAGTCAATGGCATATGGGATGAGGTACTGTATATAAGTAATGTGCTGTAGATAAGTAATGTGCTGGAAATGTCTGCCCCTGGGCAATGTAAATTGAAAGCTTTTTATCTAATAATGTAAAACTATAACTGCAAATATAATGGACACAGTATACAGTATGCATTTACAAAGCAGTTAGCCATTTTTTTACATTTGAGATTGGTTTTATTGTCACTGGATAGTGCAAAATACACATATCAGTGAAATTGCTTTTGCATCAGTAAAATAAGATAATATCAATAAATCAATAAATATCAGTTGCAGATTCATAAATAGTGAAAATAAATAATATATAAATACATATATACATAGTTAGTAATAACATTCAACCGGTCAGAATTTCCGGACTTTCTGTTCATTAAACAAATCATGAACTGTAAAAGACCAATTCTGAAGTATGACAAATTGTTTCACTTAGTTATAGATCACAGTTTTCACTTCAAAAGATGATCCTTACAGGCAGACAAAGTTGTTATCTATATCTACAGTATATATATCTAGTCACAAGCAATACTTGATAAAGGGAGTACGGATCTCTCGAAAGCTCATTTATTTAAGACCAATGTAGTGTTGTCTGGAAGATCTCTGATTTGTTGGAGTTGGTTAAGAAAGTCTGTGGTATCTTGAATGATGCTGTTATTATTAATGACAAATTGTTTTAGGATATTCTCTACTAGGCCTGATAATTGTTCAGTGAGGGTGTCCATACTTGTAATAATAGGTCTGCTACTGTCACTTTAAGACAAGGCAAACTACAAATCTCCATTTACAAAAAACCCACAGACAGATGTAGATACTTACACAGCTCCAGTTTTCACCCCTCCCATACTAAACTGGCCATCATCTATAGCCAAGCAATAAGATATCACAGAATCCACTCCAATACAGAGGACCAGAATGCACACCTTGTCACACTCTCTAAAGCTTTTAGAGAGAAAGAATACAAACAAGGGACAATTTCCAAGAGAATAAAATCAGCAACCAATATCCCACGGGAACACTTACTTTCATATAAAAGTAAAGAACTCTGCACACGCATACCCCTGGTGGCTAATTACAACCCTGCAATGGAGGGGATTTGTAAAATCATTGAAGAGTTACAGCCACTTCTATCGGGAGATAATACATTAAATGATATCTTCCCCAGTCCCCCAATACTGGCATTCAGACAGCCACCAAATCTACAACACAAACTTAAAGGAACACTCCGGCCAAAATTGAAAAAAAAATGCATGTGTTAGTAAATAAGAATTACTAACTTTTATTAAATGCATTTTATTTTCAATTTTGCCCCTAAAATGAAATATCTTACCTGTTTAGAAGCACTTCTTTGTTTAGGATTCCATCTTCATCTGTGCCGCCGACTCTAAGGTGTCCTGGAGCTGAAACTCTTCACAGCCGTGATCCCCCCCTTTCAGCGTGCAGCCCGGTGCCAGCATCTCCTAATAGTCACATGGGAGAGCGGCGCATCATCAACCCGTCTCCCCTTACTCAAAAAGGGAACTTTAAAGACTCACAAGAAAGAAAAAACACATTTATAGATGATTTTCTCACAGATGATCAAACCAAACCATTATATTAACAAGGGCAGTAGAGCTTGACAATTGGTATCAGCTGGGTATGTGGATCATTATTGGACAGTTGTTTTAATGATCATTATCAAATGATAATTTTTGATGTTTGTTATATTTTGTTTTTGCATTAAAAAGAACAACAGAGGTAAATCACTTACCTGTTCTGCCCTCCCTTACTGGAGTGATTTACTTACACAAATATGTGAATTCATAGAAACAGTTCTGAAATAATTTTCTCTTTGTTGTATTGTATGTATATGCAAAAACAAAACAAAGATATAGGCCCTTATTCACCAATGTGCCAAGTGAGCCACGAAGTGTTCGACTCACTTCGCACATGGTGTTATGCGCATGCTGATGTCCTGTGCGCGGACATCAGCATGCGCATTAAAGGGATTCCCCGGCGGGTGAATAAGGGCCATAGATTGATGAAATATTTCCTATTGGCTTTGCATGGTTTTGGAACTATGAACTCTATAACTTGTGATGATATTGTAGACAAGGAAATATAATTAAAAGGATCAGTAACACTAAAAAAAATGAAATTGCTATTGGGATTGGCATGACAGTTATTTCTATGCACTATTTATTACAATGTCATCTTTGAAGTTGAAGCACTTTCAGTTCACTGCATAATTTAGTCTGTGATTATCTGCACCAATGGGCGGGGTCAGTTTGTAGGTGTGGTCTAATGCACCAAGTATTCTGTGCCTATAGGCTCTTGAGATTTAAATCAGGCAGTATGTGTGCTTATTTGTCCATTAGTGTCCTTTTTTAAGTGCTTTTTAAACTAGAAGAAAAACATTTGTTTTGCCTTTCTTCCACTGACATTAATTTGTACATTTACTAATTAAACATTTATCAGCAACACCAGCCAGGAACATAGATTAGATATAAGCCACTTGCATTAACTTCATTGCAGTCACATCAAATGATAGACTGCTGAATGAAATTTGAAAATATAAGTTGAACAGTACACGCAATAATAAATTGTATGCTTAAAAAAAAAAAAATAGACGGGATAGCTACAAGCATAGATAGAGGTAGGGCAAAAAATCAAAATTTTTAATTAATGTGCTTGATTTAGAAAAGGCTTTTGAAAAAGATGTTTAAGAAACTATTTTAGGGGTTAAATGAAACATGATTGGTGGAGTAAATTTGTAATGACTAGAGGCACTTAAAGGAACAGTTTAGGCACCAACAGTTATTTGCTGTCTGTTTGGCACTGTTA
>WMED01020736.1:0-12091 GCA_019650415.1 Pipa parva
CAGCGCTTGTAGCTGATGCGCTGCTTGTGAACTGCCTGCTCTGACTGCTGGCTAGTGCTGAGAGATGCTCTTCTCCCTAGCTAGCCGGCAGTCAGAGCTGGCAGTACACGAGCAGCGAATCAACTACAAGCGCTGCTTGTGACACTCCTCCTAGGTCCAGATGTCTTCCCTCCTCCCGGCAATGATGTCAGTTCCTGTGAGAAGCAGGAACTGACATCTTTAGTGGAGAGGTCGGAAATCTGTAGCGCTAAGCGCTATAGCAGTGACAGCCAGGCCGAGGAGGAGGTAGGTAAGGAGAGGGATGATACTAGGATAGAGCCCCTCTCCTGCTACCCGTAGGCCCGGCATTTGTCGGTACGCCATACCGGCACAAAAAAAGCCCTGCACACAAATACAATGGGTTGAAATAACCACATAAACAAATCACATAAACTGAATATATAAAAAACAATGTGCATGCTTTCAACTGGGCTCTGAAATCTTTGGCAGTCTTTCCTTAATGAAATTTAAGAATATCTTTTTAAATATTCGTCCTGTTAATAGATAAGCTATCTCAGATTTTATTAAGTTCAATAGCTTTTTTAAAGAGAGAAATGAAATATTTAAAGTCTCTTGTCTAACTTTGCCTAACAAAAAAGGAAGTTCTACAAAGCAGTTATTAGTGATTTTTAGGAGGCCCAAAGTGACCAGCTTTTTAGACAAACTCCTTGTATTTTTAGGAAATTGTTTTCAGGGGGTCCAACCATTCGGCCCCATGGCTGAACAATCATAATGCATATAAGTCAGTTGGAACATCATATGCACTTGCTGATAAGGTAATTGACTACCTGGATCCTAAAGGCAGAATGTCCACCTGTGATCTGATCAGGTTACAGGTTAAATGCTCAGAACCAGTATTTGATTTGCTACTACACATATATACAGTATATATATATATATATATATATATATATATATGTCCAATTTGGTTAAAATTTATGAAATTAGAGAGACACAGCATTGGATTTATTGGTAGCTTATTTTGGATGGCTTTAGAGACACTGTCTATGAGTCTACCTGCTCTGGTCAGTTTGACTGTAAGTGTTAGAGGGTCTGCAGCATTATATAGTTTGTTTGCACATGATCAGCCAAATAGACATCATTTATAATATTGAAAATACTGTAAATGATGATATTGAAAGGATTTCCTTATACATGGAATGTTGATGCAATACCTTTAGATATTCGCAGGAGAATCCATCTACATGTGCTACTGTTTACAGAGGACCAGTAACCAGAATCAGAAGATGGTTTTCATATTTCCAGATCCTCTACTCAAGTGATTAATAGCTTATTGGTTTCTGTAGATTTCTAGACCTGTAAGCTTGCCACTTTTAATGAATTAACATGTACTTTTTCTGTTTCAATGCATAAATATCCGACAAATTAAATCCATAATAAAATAAGGCCTGATGACTCCACCAATTCTAAGTCTAGGTTAATTTTTCACCCTGAGGGTTTCCAATCATGACAATCTGTAAAAAATAATGCCATTAAGGAAAAAACTCCAGATAAATATTGACTTGTTAACAGCACATAGTATGTTTCCTGCAGTGTTTATTACAAAGCACTATAAAAATATTAATTCCAGATCCCATTACGCTCTTAGAGCATGTGCAATTTTTCATTTTTCAGTAAAAAATGCTGTGTCACAAGAAAATGTAAGTACAAAATTTTGGATATCCATAAAGATTTATAAATTGTCTGTTAAAAACATTACCAAGGGTTTGGCAACCCTGCTTGTTTCATATGATATTAGCGTCCCATAGCTCAAACATTTTATTCTGACAACAAACTACAGAATGCGAACATCTCTAAACTACATTTGTAATGTGCAGAGATAGAAAGAAATGCGGACTGTACTTTTTAAGCAAATATAGAAAGACAGAAAAGAAGTATTTAACCTTACACATAGTATCCTGTGTGATCTTTAAGTGGGGTTGGCTTCAGGTGCTGAAACACACTATACTGCAGTCATCCTCTGAGTTGCTGCAGGGATAAGAGAGATTTTTGGGTGCGTCTAAGTGTGATTCCTGAAGAGGTGCTAAATTGCTGAAGGAAATTAAAGGAAGACATATTTGGGGAATAAAAACAAGTCATGCTGAAGATAAAAATGCCAGTTGATTTCTTTTTGTGGCTTTGCCCAAGAGTGTTAAAATCAAATCGCGAATGTAGGAAGCTCAGAAACTTGACCAAGAAATTGGTAAAGAGAAATCTCTGAAAAAGTACATTTGAGGTGTCCTGAAAGGTCACATAAAATAAATAAGTGATTTCAAGCAAATTTTAATTTAAAATCATAGAATACATAAAGACATAAAAAAGGGTTTAATTTACAAAGAAAAAATACATTGTTTATTTTTAAAGGCAACTTGAATCTTATGATGGGATAACATTTTAAACAATGAGGATTAAGAGAAATCCTCTGCCTATTTTTGGCTTTACAGACACACAATGAACACATTTTCACAAGTTGATGTATTTAAAAAAAAAAAATATATATATATATATATATATATATATATGAGTATTGCAGTATAAACAACATTTCGGGAGGGTTATTCTCCTCCTTTCATCAGGTTCCAAACAACACTAAGTAGAGGCAAGAGGGTATTCTACTTAGATAACAGACTATAGAAAGCAGTCATAAATATACAGTACTTGTCATGAGGGGGGTTGGTGGTAGAATTCCTTGGTACAGAGAAACTCATGGTTTAAAAGTGAACATAAATAAATGCATAATTTTCCATAATATAAAGGTATGATAATGAGATTGAGAAACAGGTAAAAAACATATTCACATAAACAAATTATTGTAGCATAAAGCAATCAGGTGTTGTAAATACTGCTAGGGATAGAAGATTGAGGCTGAGGGGGGAAAGGTGGAAGGAGGATGTAGGAATTTAATGTTGCAGAGACAATTACAGTTTCATAACACACACAGAAAAATACATACTTTACCATTATATGAAGTTATGATAGTGAGACAGAAATCCAAAATCTACATTGAGTCCCGTATTTTTGGCATTAAAATGCATTATCATTTTGAGTTCAACAGTTTTTCTTTCTTGTGTGTTTTTAATGTTCCCTTTTAGCATTTTAATTTTTAGATTATTGAGTTTTATATATATATATATATATATATATATATACAGTATATATGGGATTATTTGCAATCAGTACAAAATACTTTAAAATGCACTTCATATAATATTATAATAATGTAGACCACATATGATCTATGTTATATGATCTATCATCATATGATGACCTTATGTTATGTAGCCTGTGAGGTCCTCTGCTGAGTCAAGGTGCTGAGGTGCTAGATGTGGCAGGTGAAGAGCATTCCTATTGGCTGTGACAACTGGTAGATTTGCAGATCATTGAAGGCAGCTAGCAAGAACATTGGTGGATTAGCTTTGACTGATGATATCACAGCGCCATGCAGGTATGGCTGAACACTGAGCTGCAGCTTACAGCATGGCAAAATGGGAGCCTGGGATTGAGGACGGGGGGAATCTGGGGGAGAGAAGCATATGGAGGCTGGAGTGATAAGGCAGAGGTGGGAATCAGCAAGTACAGTAATGCATTACATTCTCTGCCAGGCAAGTGACAATGAAAGTAGAAGTGTAGCACACTTTGTCACCAGGATTTTATAGAGGACTAAAATTAATGTTTAAGGGAACCACAAAATGTATTATCTATGCTGTTTCCTGAGCAGATTTAAGTTTCTGCGTTATATAAATTTAAAAAACACTGGGCACCTTTATAATCTAGTTCTATTCTAAGATGCCATTTACTTTTAGACCCAAAACCATCCCTTTCTACAAATAATGGCTAAAATAGCTGTCTGATTGGGGGGGGGGGGGGGGGGAATTGTAGGGAAAGGTGTTTTGCAGTGAAAAAAGTAAAAAGAAAGGAAATTCTAAAAAGCCTGGGGATAGACATTTAAAAAAAGGGTGAGAATGGAATTTAAAGGGAAGGGAGAGAGTGTTTATAGAAGGAATGAGATATAATTAAATGGGTGGAAAGAAATGAAAAAAGGAATACAGAAACATTAAAGAGCGGAGAAAACAACTTAAAAAAGAGAGAGGATTGTAATGAAGGTTAGAGGAAATCATAAAGTGAAAGAAGTTAGGGGTAAGTTAGGGGTAAGAGGTGAAAGTGATTAAAATGGACTGGAGGAGAGAAATAAGAAACAACAAAATATTCAAAATGTGTGAGAGGATGGTGTGCCACGGGCTCATTAAAGGTTGAAATAAAGTTGAGATAATTGTAGGGACAAAGTCAAAGACGGTGACTGGGATTTAAAAGTAGGTAAATTAAAGGTTAAAATAATGTTAAAAGGTAATCAAAGGGACAAAACCTAAGAGGCCTACTGGGTAAAGGCCAAGCAAGACAGAAATGCTAGTGAGAAGAATAACCCATATGTATATTTTGACTAGTGTCAAAATATTGACAGTTTCCATTTTTGTTTGAGCCTATTTGGGTGAATACATGTGAAAAGGCCCTACAGCCCCCCGTGTTATCATATGAAAGGATGGATATTGCAGTTCTTACCATCATGAAAATATCTGAAAAATGGTGTGGCCATTGGGGACACTTACATATTTTACATAAATAACTATTTTTCAGTTGGTATATTTATGGTTAAAGCAGTGAATGTAATGAATGCCACAATATAAAGCAACATTACTTAAACGTGTTATTCCTTAAACTTGAAAAATGATACTGTGGCATCTATAAGAAAGATTTAGTCACTAAATATGCAGAGAAACTAAAGCAAGTATCACAAATATGTGCTGGTGATGCAACCAACAACACTTAATTATCAGTTCTGCACGCAAATTAGGTGAGAAAATGACTTGTCTTTTTATATTTATTTTATTTGGAAAGAGGAGGTAAAAGATGATGAGAATTCACTAACCATATGTTAGATGTGGACTGCTGTGGCAGAGGTGGGTGGATGGGGTGTTCCGATGAGTAGTGCCATTCGAATTACATTTAAAGATGCTTTTGAAAAGTGTTGAAGCTACCACATGTAATAATTAGCACAAACTTGCTACTGTTAAAAACCTATGACTGGGTGAAATTGTGACCTGGCATTCATTATTGTCACTGACATATCCAAATGTATATACAGAGAGAAGGTGTGTGGCACATGTAATAATTTATTAACTCAGTATCCATTTATTTCCACACATCCAAATATACTGTGAGGAGAACAAATATACTTGCTTTTATGTATTTTCCCTTTGTTATAAATGTTAGTGCCATATTTTAGGCATGTTGTATAGCTTTATCTTGGCAATGTAACACCTAAATAGAAACCTAGATGTGAATTTGAATATGACATTTATAACATATGTGCTATTTTTGTTGAAGGGAATGAAGTATTCCAGGGGTACTCTAACCATTCTGTCTCAAAACAGAATTACCTTATAGAGGAACTATAGTAAGATTACATCTTTACATATGCAGTACTATACCTTAGTGAGAAGCATTTCTCCCCAGTAGATATTTCATGTGACGCAGAATGATTGCGTAGGCAGCACGGATAAACTTCAGCACCAGGAAATGTGTGTGTGATGTGTACTGGCCAGTTTTCCATGAAAAGGTACCTTCCCCAGACATTATTGCTCTACGTACTACTTAGCACATGTGCATAAGTCAGCTTTCCCACTGTAATCTCCTGCATTCCTTAATTTATGCAGCCAAAAGGTCAGCACACTGATTAACCAATAGCAGTCAGGCAGCTTTTTCTTCTCATGTTGCCTGATTTTCAGAACAGAAAGAAGAGGGGGAGCAAAATGTCAGCTCTCAGGAAAACTAATTAAGGGAAGCAAACAACAAGTATTATTTCTTCACTAATTTTTTTTTTTTTTTAACCATTTGAGTCAACAAATGGCTTAGTATAAAGGAGTTTTATATGTATGTGTGCAGTTACGTCAACACTATAATGC
The DNA here is from genome assembly GCA_019650415.1 of Pipa parva. Classification (NCBI taxonomy): domain Eukaryota; kingdom Metazoa; phylum Chordata; class Amphibia; order Anura; family Pipidae; genus Pipa; species Pipa parva. The sequence continues at coordinate 6,000 of WMED01020736.1, forward strand.
CCCTTTAAGCCATAGTCTTTTAAAACCTTTTAATTGGGTCTCTGAACTCCCTATAAGAACTGGGTAAAAATGACAAATTTCTTACTCCATCAATTGTAGTGGCTTGACCTTATGGGGAATGAGCTGTATAATCTTACAAATACAGATGATATAGACTAGCAGTGAGTGGTCCAAGAGGCATCCTCTAGGGTGATGTCCTAGCGGAGCATATTGTCATTGGTTGCTTGCTCAAGCAGGAACTTGTACAAATCACAAAAACGCATGGCAATAAATATTGCACTGTCAATATCAGCATACAACTAGTGGGTATTGGTTTATAAGAAAGAGTAATGGATAGTTGTTCTCTGCTTCTACTGAGATTGTGAGGTTAACCCCACAATCAGATTTCACTTTACCTTGGCATAGAGATCAAAATGTTAACTATCACATTTAACTTCATAATCCTGAGTTTGTTTTGTTTTCTCAGCAGCAGTTTATCTGAGGAAAAGTGTTATCTTTGACTTATAGTAATACATTTAACATAGACAACCCTTCAAATTTAAAAGACCCAGAATAACAATATGTAATCTGTTCCCAACATCATCAAGTTAATCCTAAATTCTTCCCTCCACTATTTTGCATCAGTGTGATATAATACCATCTTTACTTGACCAATCTATTGTAGAGGAACATTCCTCTAAAGTTCTAAAACAGTCAAGGACCATAATTCAAATAGTGAAGAAGGTAAGGAATGTTTTTTTAATAAGTGCTTTATACATACGCCACAATTAAATTTGCCTTCTAATGTATGTGGACTCTGCACACTGAGGTATACTCAACTAGTCAGGGTCTAGGACAGTGATGGCCAACCTTTTGAAATCTGTGTCAGACGTAGCATGTCACCTCTGACCCACATGTCATAGGTTAGCCATCACTAGCCTAGGAGATATGGCTCTGCAGGATTTGTGTGCAAAGAGAGACTTAGGACTTAGGACAAGCTCTGTAACCAAAGAGCCTTTTTTCTGAAAAAAGCAGACATTTCTTTTGTATCATGAAAGTTTTGTAGTTTGTATATACTTTAAAGGAGTCCTGAGGAAAACCATTTCCAAAAGCCCCAAAATGGTGAAGGGAAGTTTAAAGAATATTAACAGCAAAAATAAAAATGCCTCCAAAACTTCTAAATTGTGTCTATAAAGAATTGTAGTTAGCTTTAAAAATGAGGCTTTCAGGCATAATTCCTGAATATGTTTATCTATAGCACTAAAGGAAACAAGGCAAGACTAGGTAAGGTCTGTTCAACATGCAGTAGTTGCTAAGATAAAATCAGACAGAAAGCAATATAATTTGTGAATTTAGATACATTTGTGCGGGTACGTTTTCAAATAAACTGCCCTGCTAATACAAATTTGTGTTACTGGTCCTTTAGGGGCAACTGTGCATAAAAGGACTGTTGCATTTAGAGTCGTGATGTGGAATTTTCAGCCGGTAAAAGTATTTGTTAATTTGTGACTGCTTTATTTATGTACACAGTGCACTATGTAATTGTTTCTTTTTACTTAGGTTTGTACTCTTCTAAGTGACTTAGGAGGGACAAGTACCATAAATATAGTATTATAGAATACTCACCTCTAAGACAGGCTTTCTGACCTAGCCACTAATGTGTGCTTGGTGGATTTGATACATTTTATCCTGGGAATTACTAATGGACAATGGTTGTTAATAGGATTATAGTCCCTTGGCAAATGAGCCGTTAGAACAAGATTGGAGTTAGTATTATTGGACGAATTGTAAATATTGATTTATTAACACTTGATTTGCCATCCTCATTCCTGCTACGGAGTCAGCATGCTTTGAGAGTCTTTTTTTTTTTTTGCTGTGAGGGTCAGGCATTGGGTGATTATGTGTTTGCTGTAATGTTTAATCTATACCGCACTGGAGGTGTACAGTAGGAATACATTGTAAAATATGTTATTTGTGAATAATAGTTTATTCAGCATTTTACTCTATATGTATACTATAGCTAATGTGTTCTTCTTGTACTGGTTTATTATTTTTATGTTTGTTGGCGAGCATAACTACCCACATAGATATAAAACTCCTTTATACTATGTCAATTGTTGACACAAATATTTAAAAAATGTTTAGGGAAGAAATAATGCTTGCCGTTTGTTTCCCTTAATTACATGTGACATGTTACTTAGAGAAATAGGGAAAAACTGTGAGGGGTGGTGTCCAACATGGCAGCCATCTTGAAATAGGGCATCTTGGAACCAAGTCAATATTTTAACATTGGAAGGGGCACATGTGACATATATATATGACTTTGATGAGGAATCCAAATCTGTGCTTAAATGTGATGTACCTTTAATGCTGCCAAAGTTTAATAAGAATTTTTTCAAGGAACACCACAACGAACCACTCTAGGATATGCTCAAGGTGCTGCCTGTTATTTTGAATCATCAAGGCAATTCTTCTCCCATTCATGATGCACTGAAAGCAACATCTAAGCTGAAATGCTTGCATAGGCATAATGGGGATTTGCTGTTTCATGTGCGCCACACACTGGTGAAATTCAGTAATCAATTTGGAAACTATAACATAGCGGATGGATGGTCTGTTAGGGTGCTGAGCTGGACTCCACAAAGCTCAGTGTCTGTCTTCTCCTATCTTAGAAAGACACCCAAATCTGTGTTTGCAACAAATAGAAGATTGTTATTAACTTTGACAGGAATAAAGGTATGTCACATTTAAGATTAGAAACATGTGTTACATGCACCCTTGCCATTTGAAAATACTGTATCAACTTGGTTCCAAGATATTGGTTTTCAAAATGGTTGCCATGTTAGATTCCGCCCCTTCAGATTTGCTTCCTTTCACTTAGCAACATATCATACACAAGATGGTGTTCCCAGTCCCTGTTTTTCATTTATTCAGGTGTTTCTATTCATTTTTACCACTCTGTAAATTGCTGACAAAATAAAAATAAAGCAGAATAAAAATTCTGAATAAAATTTTAGGATAAAGATATCAGGGAAGTAACTATTGAGGTTGCAGTGGTCGCATTCATGACAGGGCCTATACTCCTACATGGCTTAAATGCTCTGCAACAATGCTGCAAGATTCCTGTAAATATACAAACCATGTAGCTTTTGTTCCCAGAACAGGAACGTAACCAGAAGCAACTAGATCCCTATAAAAAATTTGGGATTGGGCCTCCTTGCCTTCTAAGGTAAATGCCCCAATCCAAAATTATCTTCACTTTCTCAAAAAAGAACTAAAATACTATAGACATAACTGATATGCTGAAATACAGGGTCTGTCAGCCTGAAATGCCATATTATAAGGCAGAGAATCAGTATTTTTGTGCTATGTTTCCCAGGGCAACAACTTTATCAGCAGGGGGTATAGAATAATCCATGCAGAAGAAACAGAAATAATCTAGTATTTGGCTTGGAAAGAAAAAAGCAGTGGGTTTTGTGCTGCTGGCATGTAGATTAAATGTTATTTATTACGAGACTTTAGTTCTTCATTCATTTCATTTTCACTGTTTAATGATATTCTAAAGTCACTTTACTGTATATGCATACCTGGAAACCTTCAGGGCACTTACTTCGTGGAGATTTGTTCCCACCAGGCTCATTGGTTGGGGACAGAGCTTACTGACACTTATTGCTACACAACAAGGCTTTCCAAATAATGACAAATCAAATAGGACTTTTAAATTAAAAGCTGTGATGACAATTTACCATTAATAAAAAATAATGGAACAAAATAAAAACTTTGAAATATTGTACCTTTCCAAATAATGACAAATCAGGTGGCTCTGGGGGTGGAACAGGGTGGGATTAGGGAAAGGATGCTGTGGAATGGTAGATGAAGTTCGCCACATGGAGAGCTTAAGGGTTTCCATGGTGACCCAGTAATTGCTTAGCAAACCCAAAGTTTCTGGGTGAAACCTGTGCAAGTTCCTTGCTCTATCCATATGGGACTATATTATGACCATATATTAATACAGTCTTTCTTTGTTCTCTGATGAAATATACAGTTGTTTGTGTACAGTGGGGCACTTTCAGGTCACTGGTCAGTTTTCCCTTGTGCAGCCCAAACTGACTTCCCAAGTGTCCTGGATTTTGCAGGACAGTCCCAATTTCAGGTCAGTCCTGTCCTTTAGTCCCAGGTTCCCTGACAGCATTCCCAAGTCCTTGTTCCCTCTTTGCCCTGTACCTGATCTCTGACCTGCTGCTAGATGTCACTGGTGCACAGCCAATCAGAAGAAAGAGCTTGGTGCTCTAGTGACATCACTAAAACTTTAATCACTGATGTCCCACATTGACTCCTGAACAAATTGGAAGCTATGTCCATCTATGAAGAACCTGCACTATCCACTTAGTGTACTACTTGAAGGGGAAGTGCACCTACTGCACTAGAACTTACTCGAGATAAAGGCCTATAGCCCCCTAAGTTTTGGTATTCCAACAGTGTATGACTTCTACAGTAGGATACAATGCTATGCAGGAGCTCATAACTTCTTAATGGTGGGGCCGATTTCAGCACATTAAGTTTTAATGTGTTTTCCTATCTATCAGACCCATCGATTTAATAAGGGATTAAACCAAGGTTTGGTTATTTTTTAATGTCATTCAAAAAAGAAATAGGATTTTTAAACTAAAAGATGTGTTGACAATTGTATTAATAAAAAGCATTAATGGAACAAAATAAAAACTTTGATATATTTTACCTTTAACATGTCTTTCTTGGGAAACTGTTCAAATGTATTCATGCTAATGTCAGAGTTCCTGCTCCACACACCTATGTCATAAACATGAGTTACTTTTTTTTGTTTAGTTTAAGCATCATGATACAGCTATTTAAAAAGTACTGAGTTCCCTGGCTTTCATTTCTTGCATCTCTGGTTCACACTGTTAGCTGACAGCGCTTACAAACAGATTTGTGACACCTGAGAAATAGCAGATTTGTTTGACATGTGTGAAAGGGAGGAGAGAGAGAGCACTAAAGATGCATTTCCTGATAGATTCCAATAGAATATTTCTGCTCAAAATGGAGAAGATGGTGTTTAGAATTTACTAGACGAGTCAGTTGGAAAATCAGTGAAGTGGAAAGAACGTTTTGAGAGGATGGTTATAATGTACCAGAAGGGTACCATTGCCTTTCTCTAGATTGCAAGCTTTTATAAGACTTCTCTACTGATTTGTGTGCTCTTCACCTTACAACTGCTTGTATTTGCCCTCAACCCTAAAATTTATATGAATAAATAATAAGACAAATCAATACAGCATTGTCCATTTGAAAAATCATAACACATATTCTTATCAGTAGATAGGAGTGGCTTAATGATGCAGGGATTGAAAATATTTGTACATCATTACAAGTCACAATGTAGATTATTTGTATTAGTTGTACGGTATGCTTCTCTAAATGCTAATTAAAATATATCAGTGTGGTTTTCTCAACATGAATTCTTACCTATTTGGAAATTTGTGGCATAAAATATCATCCATATATCTTATCATATAAAAAATACCAAACTATAAGATTTTAATGGCACATCTAATAAACATGGATGAACTCTGCAAACAGACACTCTGAAAAAAACATTTTTACTTTTATAATATAGATATAATATAGTTTTTTTAAAGTGACTTTGTAATTTTGGCCATTGGAGCCCGGGGCATTGAAATATATTTACTGATCACTGTCCATGAACCATCTCTTGTCTCCTTGAATCTTCAACTATTTTGCCTCAATTCTATATTACAGTACAAACTGCTCTTTGTCCTGCCTCCTCTCTCCAACTAGGCAGACACATGCAGATGTGGTGTTAGGACCTAAAACCATTTTTTGTGCATGTACACAATGGTAATGAGAGAAGATGAGATGACTCATTAGATTTTTATAGATGTCATCTGGAAATTCTTTGAAGCTATCTGAAGTTTGGTTATATTATATTATATTATATTATATTATATTATATTATATTATATTATAGATAAAAGAGTACATGGTTGAAAAACACAAAGATACTTTCATGTGAAACTAATGTTATGGATATGTTTTTGGACGTTATATGTTTTGCTCTAAGGACATACTTATGG
>WMED01020737.1:0-12091 GCA_019650415.1 Pipa parva
CAAACCTGCTAAATCTGCAGGGGGTTGAATACTACTTGTAGGCACTGTATATATACAGTAGAGTTTAACATGCATACAGTTTTATGCAATACAGTGTTTAATTGCTACTCATTTAAGTGTTTATGGTGTTAAATATGCTTACAGTTCTATGCGTTGGTATGTTTTGTTAAAAAGAAAAAAAAAATGCAATTGGAGCAAAAATAAATGCAAAATGAGTAACACATTGGCATGCATTGATGAAGTATTGTAAAAGCTAATCGTTATTTATTTGATACATTAAAGCCATATGATAAATCTTTCCCTTTGGTCATGAAACTCCTGTTAAATAAAATAGGCATTTAGAGTAAAAACAATTTTAAACTTGATTTGTATCAGTGTCTTTTGCAGTCTATAAATGTGTCCCTAAAATACTGTTCATTGATCAGTTAATCATCCAGTCTAGAAGGTAAACACACATATTTACATTTTTAATTGAAATGTCAATTCAATTGCTCTCAGAATGACTTTTATAAAGATGACATGTTTAAGGTGTTTATAAAGCACAATAATTAACATTAACTGTTTCACAAAACTTCTCCATTGGGGATATTTATAAAAAAAAAAAAAATCAAAAAAAGGTTTTCTCCAGGTATATCAATAAACTTTAATTAGGTAAAAAGTATCAATTTCGCTGATATCAATTATTAATCCCATTGTGACCTTTCTTCTCTCTGAAAACTGTTCGCCTGGTTGAGGGAGGGAAAATCCATTATTCCCTATGGAGATGGTCTGTAGTGGGATTAACACATCAATATTTATCGTTAATAGATAAATTTTATTTGGCATTACATAAAATTGAGGGGAATCGAAAATGTGGTGAAAAGCAAAAATGCAAAAGAATAAAGAAGAACAAAACACTTTAAATGAACAAATATGGAAAATTAACTATGCAGCAGTAGATGGCACTGTTAAATAAAAAGAATAAAATGAGAATTTAGATGACGGAATGGTAAACTATTTGGCGCCATCTTTTGGCTGACTGGGGAAAGAGCTAGAAAAGAAAAGGGTGAAATGATACATGTTTATGCACAAAAAGGAATACTACAAAATCAACTGATTGTTTTATTTAATCTATGCTGACTGTGTATGTAATCCTCCCATTTAAACTGCAAGCTGTACGGGTCAGGGACCTCCATCTTCTAGTATCAATCACTGCCTGGCACTTAAGAGTGATGGTATCTTCATGATTTTATGCTACAGTTTTTTTGTTCGTTTTTTTTTTTTTTTTTTTTTTTTTTTTTTTTTTAGCAGAATCTGGGATTTAGCATCAAACTAAAAATATTAAAAATTGAATCTAGTTGCTACTTGTTTTTCGTGAAATATATGAAATTAACAATTTTCAAGTCAATTTCAGCATTATTTGTAAAAGCCCCGTTCCTTCCCGTTACACTGAAACCATATTTGAATCATTTCACACCCTTTCCTGCTCCAGTTTTCTAGCATACACCTTGTAGTTAACTTGAAATAACTACCATATAAAATAGAAATACTAGTTATTCATTCTGTTGTAGGTAGAGTATCTTGTAATTAGGAATTTCTTTACCTTTTTTTCATATTTTTGATGTAAAGCAACAGAAACTTTTCTCTTATGGAAAAATATAAGTGAGCAACTCAATCCACCAAAAGTAAGGATACTCAGAATTCATGATACTTTTAATAGTATCATAGTAAAATAGTTTTGGCCACTAACAAAATAAACATATTTTACACATTTATTTACTGCTCGGAAACACCCAATAAGTAGAATATGTCATCTAAAAACCGTGGATAAAATTGAACTAGAGAACTATTCGGGAGAGGGAAGTATAAACTATTATACAGTTCTCTGTGTGAATACTTTTCAAAAATACAGAGAGAAAATATGGAGACAATAATTTACGGCAATTCTGAGGAACACATCAATAAAAATTTCATGTACCACAACAAAACAATAGAGAGAGGAGATTATAGCCAAATGGATATGGAACCTATTCATTCAGAAAAACCGCTAGTTGAATAATTTATTTTACTGTGAGCAAAGAAATGGTCCAAGAGGGTTTAATCATGAAAAATCCTTTTAAAAAGTTTTAACAGTTTATTTCTTTTTCACATTATATACAAATAAATAAGGGAATATTTAAAGAAGTTGAATGTGTCCACCCACAACAATACAAATGCTTTAGAGTGGGAAATCAAAAGAATAACAATTTAGAATAATTTTTTTTTCCTGTAACGGATAATGTTTTACAGTCAATAGACTTATGAAAAAAATACTTTCATGGTGGTGCACCTATTGTTTTTACTACAGGGTAAAAAAAAAAAACGTACAATGTATAATGTCCAATATAAACTGCAGTAGTTGTTGATGGCCTGCTAACTGAATAAGTAGAAGAGTCTCCACCGATCAGCAGCCTTCCCATTCAACACAAAGTGTAATTAAAAAAAAAAGTAATTTAGTTGTGGTGATGATTAAACAAGTGTGGGAACATTTCCAAATATATTAGAAAATAGTAAATTTTTATAGATAATATAAGTGCAAGCAGTGTGGTACTGTTAAGAATAATCAGGTTCATGCTCCTGTTGTGCTCTACAGTACTTCCTTCTGAGGTCTGACCCTGCGGGACCTTATACTTCCTGTGCTGGGGCTCTTCCTCTGTGCTTTTTTAGATGCTGAGATTTTGAGGTTATAAGCTTCTCTCAATTCAGGTCTGTACTCTATTTACAGCTGCAGTCATTCAGCTGATGTACAAGTTATCAGACTGTTCCTATGCTTTATCAGCCATAGCACTTCCTATTATCTTAGAAAGAACACAGTAATTTTTGCAAAAATCTGAAATTGTAGCTACATATTTATTGTGGAATTATCTGGTTTTGGGCAGTCTGCCCTTTTGCAAATGTTTACACAAGGTACAAAACTCACCATTTAAAGAAAATGAATCTCCATTCATTATCCCATAACCAATCAGATCAGGAGGACTGCCCACTGAGACATTAGACCTCACATCTTAATGTCCCATCAGAGTGCAAAAAGATTTTTCTGAAAATCACGACAAGTCCATCCATGGACAATAATCATTAAGACCATTAGGTTCTAAAGTATTCTGTTTTCTTTTTATCCAAAATGCTTCACATTGTGCCAATAATTTCTTTACATTGTCCCCCCCTTTTCTGTTTTTTGTACCACCTCAATAATGTGCCACCTTAATTTCGTGACTATGTTTCATACTGTAAAAATGTCTAGCAACAGAAGTGTCATTTGAAGTATTTACTTAAAGGTTTTCTATATTTAACTTATCATCCTTTATTCACTCTATAACTGACCTAGTTGTCTGGCCTACATAGCATTTCCCACATGGGCATTTTAAAAGAAACATCACATTTCATGTTTTGCAAGTACCAAAGTCTCTGAACTTAATAGATAACCCTGGCTTGACAACAATTACAACCATAGCATGTGGATGTGACAGTTTTTTTCTTACCCTTGAATTGGGAAGTACTGTTACTGGGAGGATCTCCCTCGCTAAGGCAAAGAATATCCCATAATAGTGCTTCCCCTACTATAACTGAAAAGTGGGGTTTATTTAAATAATGAACCAAAATCCTCATCTCGTTGCAGGATCGGCCAAAATTTACATAGCACATTTTCTTAATTCCTCCTTCTATGGTTATATTTACGTACTTATCTCTCAGTTTTTCTCTGTGGACACAATAGGCTTTCCTTAGAGATATATCCTTAACTTTTGAATATGGACGTGGAATTATCAGAGCCACAGTCAGTCAATCTTTTAATCATAGTTCCTGCTGCTTCATTAAATAGCTGATCAGTAGAAACTATACAGTGTGCCCTCAGGAACTGCTCTTTAGGGATAGCCCTCATGATTTGTGGGCTATGACAGCTTCTAGCTTGCAGGATGTTGTTTTTATCAGTAACCTTACAATATATTTTAGTTGTAATTGTGTGATTTAATTTACCAATATTGACATAAAAAAAATTTGAGAGGCAAGCTAGAAAATTATTTTAATTTAACCTTGAGGTGTGCTAAGTTAGATTTCTCAATCATTTCAGTGAGTGTCTTGATGTCCAAAGTACCAGAGTATTATCTACATACCTGAAATATTTGTAGATGTATTTTTTATATTCAGATTAAATAAATATTTTTAAAATGTTAGCGAAATCCCCATTGATTAAATAATAATTGTTATTCAATACCAACCCAAGGCAATCTATAATTAAATAAATTAGGTAGTGCGACATATGCTAGTGAACAATAAGGCTTCCTCAACATACGCCAACCCTTCCTCTTGGTCAATAGATATATAAAGATTTTGTATATAAACTGTATAATAAAGGGTTGGCAGGTAAAGCCGGTAATTTGTACAGTTGTGTTAGAAGATCAGTTGCATCTTTAACAGTAGTAGGTATTGTTTTAGTAATTGGTTGTTAAATGCATGTCCACAAACTCTGAAAATGGTTCTAAAACAAAACCCAACTCTTATAAGATAGATCTCCCAGGTGGACTTTCCATACTTTTAATAATTTTATGGAGAAGTAGATATAGTACTGGGGTGCGAGGATGATCAACCCATTTTTTTAAAATTTCCTTTATAATAGTGCCATTAAACATTGCTTGTGAAAGTAGCAGATCAGTCTCTTTTTGAATTATTAAAACAGAGTCTTGATCTGTAAGTGTATACGTACTATGAATTTACACTTAATTTCCTATGTGCTTCAAACATATACAGGCTATAGTCCATGACTCCTATTCCCTTTCCTTTTATCCACTTTATGAATACCAATATTTTTATCTTTTCTTAGGCTTTTTAGAGCATTTATCTCTATTGGTGTGATATTAAACCTTCTACCCTTGAATCTTGTAGTCTCTGCTTCATTACATACTACATTTTCAAAAGCCCTCAGCCCTTTGGTTTCAATACTTCGGTCTTACGCCATTCTGGTTATTTCCTATATTGCACATTATTTTTCCATTCACGTGTGGGGTGTTAATATTTAAACATATTACACTAGTGGAGATTATTTTTTCTCCCTACTTTCTCCTTTTTGCGCTTCTACAGATCTGGTTTCACAAAAGGAGGATCATCTACATTTTCAAAAGTATCTAGGGCATGATTTGTTATAGTGGATATAAAGGTAGTTTTATTTTTTAGGTAAAATTGTAAGGGGGTTGTTTGGAAGGTGAAGGAGGAAGAGGAGGAAGGCGAGGAGGAAGATGTAGAGGAGCCTGTTGTGAAAACTGTAAACCCCACATCTTCCTCTGATGCAGTCTGGTATACTCTCATGGGAGCCCATTTCTGATTTCCATATTCTGTGTTGTGCTGGTTCTCGGGCATAGTGTAGCACTTCCCAGTATTTTCCCTCCTTTTTCTGGTCCCGCTCAGGCTATTATACCAGAGAATGTAATACATCACCTTACCCAGGGTTGTCCTATTAAGGTCAGAGGCTTTGCTACTTGCAATACACAAAATGTAGACCAAATGCAATGTAAGCCAGACAACCAGCTCAGTTAAAGAGCAGATGAAGGAGCATAAGGGGAATATAAATAACTTAAATAAATTCTTCAAATGATACCACTGTTGCTAGGCACTTTTACAGTATGAAATATAGAGTCACACAATTAAGTTGTTTGCAAAAAGGCTAAGGGAAAGATTGTGTGAGTTCATTTCTAGGGGAGGAAGTTTTCATGTTAGGATTCATGCTAGTGGTTCTAGAGCTAGGGTGAACAGGAGTGGATAGAGTGGGCATCCTTGTCTAATACCTAGGGCTATTGAAAAAGTTATTAGGGGGTTAATATATTAGCTGGGGGAATTAAGATATTAAGATAAGGGGATTACGTTATTAGCTGTCAAAGTTTTTTTTATAAAGATTTAAGCATTGTAATAAAGGGGCCCTAAAAGCCATAATGTTCTACCATAGCAAATAAGTGATCCCAAGTAAACATGTCAAATTCTTTTTTTGCATCGAGTGAGAGAAGGCAGGCTGATGGAAGGGAGGCAGCTAGCTAGTGCTATGGGGTTCCTTGAAGTAAGTAGTTGTAGATTTCGAGGAGAATGGGGGTGAGTTCATCTACTATTTTACTGTTAAACAAATATCATACATTTTTAAATCAAATAACATTTCTATACAACATTAAAATTAAGAACATATCTGTTGGATCTGTGTTATGTTTTTTATATATATATAAAACAAAGGAAAGTAATAAATACATCTAACACAAGCACATTTAAATACTTTATTTCCTTAACTTAATGACATAAGCTAATATGCTTTTAAAATCTATTATGAACAGAAGAAAAAATAACGTGTTTACAATAATAATTTAGAAGTTCTTTTTCCTTTGTTACCACATTCGGTATGTAACTTCCTTATTGCTTAAACTTTTTCTCTTTTAACTTATAGTTTCTTACAAATTGGCAATTCTCATTTGAAAGAATCATGATTTATGATCACTATATTAACATCACCACTAATTGCCACATAATTTAAAATTTATAGTTCATATAAGAAAGTTCAGCAATATTTGTTTTTAACAAATTAAATACTTCTGCAGATCAACTGAAGATCTCATCAGTACATACAAACTTAAAAATATTGTTGCAAGCTTAAATTGCAAATTTACAGCTCACAAAGATGAATTAAATATGACCTGAAAAATGTATAATCGGTAAAAATGTGTTAACACGTAAAGCTTGAAAGCATTGACATTTGAACAATAAGGTAGCATGCAAACGTAGTTCCACCAAACCTCTTTCTTGGAAATATACCCTAAACAACCCAAATAACATCCCTCCCTTTGGATGACATCAGCTTACATTCTAGAAGCCATTACCCATGCAGTGAGGACAAGATATTCTGATCATACAACACAAATCATTCACACATCTTAAAGAAATTACCTACAGGCAAAGCTTTCCTTGAGTAACATGGTACCTTTAGACAAACTTTATATTCTAGGTGGGAATACAGACCATTCATGTACCCTCATACTCACAAGGATGAACAGCATTTTGGATTATATTGTAAGCAATACACATTTCATAGGAATGTTTAATACTAGCAATGGATTTATTAGCAAACAAAGGTTTATTGCCTGATACTGTTTATTTTTAGAGGTATTCAAAGCATATATACTTCCAACTGAATGCCAGATTTTGACTAGTGCTAAAGAGTTAAATTGTCTCATATTTATTCTTGGTCTAAAACAAAAAATTATTGGCTTTGTATGAATGTTAAGCAGTAGTGACATCTGATGTCAAAGCATGCTGTACACATACACATCTGATGTCACAGTATGAGGAGCAGGTGACGCTAAAGTCATCTCCACTAGAGATTCTTTATGTATTATCCCTAAAAGAACACAATGACTCCCTTAAAAATAAATTGTAATTCATTGAAAGCAGACTTATTTGAAACTGCTCTGGATACCATTCAATTATCGGAATTTTAGTAAAATAGTTTTACCTGCTGTATTTTAAATAGCTACGCTGTGACAGCAATTTAAGAATTTAGTTATATTTGAAAAGCTTTCAATATTTGCCAATAATAAACAAAAAAAAAATCTTAAATAACATCACTAAACAGTTTTTAGAAGCCGCCAACCTGACCTTTACATTCAAGCTTCTACTAGTAGCTTGTAAGTGTCAAAGTGTTTGTGTCTGCAAATGTATAGCTATGTGCAGGTAAGACATCTACCAGTTAGATTTGCCATTTGTTCACCATGAAGAATATACCTGTGCCTGTATTGTATGCTACAGGTGCATTCTCACACATGAGATAGTGTCCTGTTGTCGCTTTAACCCTTGGCCTTTGATATACTTTTTTAGGAAGTACAAGTATTTTATTGTCTTTCAATCACCTTTATATCATGGAAGCAGTACCCCAAAAATACTGAATATTTCTGCTACCTTGGATATAGGCAAAGCAGAAGAATGTGCTTTAGACCTTAGGTAGCCAGATGTTTTTTTTTATTTACTGTACAAGAGTAGGGCTGTAATCTATACTTGGTGGATGAGATAAAGAAACAGTGTATATTGCTATACATCCAGCAGTAATAAGAAGAAATCACAAGCTGGAGCAGTACTTGTGGGCATGACATCATGTCTGCAAGGAATGCTAGCACTTAGATGTTATTGATTAACCACTATTAAATCATTTAAAGTGGTCAAGTATTCCTTCATATATGCTTTAACCTAAAGTTGATTTTTAAAAAAAAATGTAGTTACCTTAGCTGGGTTCACCTTTACTGCGGCTTAATTTCCAGTTAAAATATTATAGAGTCCTATTAGACGCATTATGTCTATCCTGAAGAATAACAGCTGAAATATTGCACAATAGCTGCTTGATGTAATAAACCCCTGAGTGGCTGGCCTTTGTTTGTGTGTAGAAAGCAAGCTAGCAGAATTTACCTTGGTTTTAGAAAAATAAATGCATTTTATAGGCATATGACAAGAGTGTCGGTTAGAAGAAGAATTATTTACAATCATGATGGCAACATGCAGCATTTTTAATTGTAGGTGAGGTAAATGGCAGGGAGCCTTGAGATCATTTTATGTCAAGTGCAAAACGGTTGTTTAGGGCAGGTAAAACAAGTGCACCTGCATTTTGCAGTAAACCATTTCAACTCCACTTCTTGCTAAAAAAAACATTCCTTTTCCACACAGTGAATAAACAAATGACAAGTCACAAGGGTAGGCAGCACATCACTGCTGTGTTCTTCCGGCAACTGAAGGACTGCAAACATTAGTCTTGCTAGGCTCCTTTTTGACAAGAAGCGTTCAAGTCCATATTTAGGAGGCCGTGATAGAACCAACAAGAAGCACACACCCTCATCCGCTTAATCACATTTTAACATAAAAGGGTGCATACTTTGGAAATCCATCAAAAACATATTTTGTTCTAAGATGAAAATAAAATGAGAAGCATTTCCCAAATGCTGAGAACTCCCTGTTAAAACATAGCAGCAATTATTTGGAGGGGACATGGTGTTTATGCCTTCTACCCCAGGGTTTATTAATATGGGATCCACATTCTCCACTGGAATAAAAGAATTGGGCTCTGGAGTTTATGGGAATGTCCACAAAATACTAAAAAAAAAAAAAAGAGTAAATGTTATTACCTAGCTGGGGGCGTGGATACCGCCTGTTCGGTGCAGTATACTTAGATTTTGTAATGTCTCAGATGCAAGAAGTAAAATCAGTTAGATATTATATATAAAATTTCTTTTTTTTTTTCAATTATAGGAGCAAAAGAAGGGGATGCACATTAGTATTAATTATTAGCAATAATAGTAATTTACACCCTATTGTTGGTGGGATTGTAGCAATTTATTAAATAAAATAATAAATAAATAATAAAATCTGGGAAACTGCAATATGTCTTAATATATGTACGTATTTAGTCATTTCACCAGCAATGCTAAATCTGCTAATTCTTAAAAAAAAATTAAATAAAAAAATGAAATAAGACACACTTCAAATTAAAAATAATGGGTTTTCCCCATTCGTTAGGACAGGCAGGAGGGTCTGAGTCCATACCTTTCCATTCCATGGACAACATACGACATCATACCATTTTGAAATGGTTTTTGCTCACAGATAAAGAATGTGGTGTCTAGCCCAGAGGCCATTTTAGCAGCAAAGTCCCTTTCAAGACCATTTTTTAGAGCCAAGTACCAGTGTTTCTACTTCAATACATTTCCTACACTGCTGTACATTATTTCTTCTATACACACACATATATATAACTCCCAGAGGTCTGCTCCCAGCAAATCTTTTCTGTGCTTTCCTAAGAACTCCTGTAAAATAAAAGATGTAAACTCTTCACTGCATTTGGTGGTACAGTCTAGCAACATACATTTCTTAGGTAACCATAATCTTACAAAAATTTAAAATTCATTAATCTTTATCCTTTTTTATTAAAGGGCGCTTTGGAAGTTATGGAATGCAGGCACTTAAATAATGTACTTTAATCCAGAAAATGTATAACCAACAGCAGTAAACAAATCTTTTTGGAGAGACTTGTGTTTTTTTTAATTATAGGCTATATTTTGGTGACTGGCAAAGTGAGGCAGAAAATGTGTATTATTGAAAAAGTCACAGGTCCAGATTCAAAATGAAGCGAATGACGCTTTTTTACTTGAAGCCAAAACAAATGGATAGTAATTAAAAAACACTTTCATGCCTATTACATTATATTTGGTGTGCATAATGAAGCTTTAGGACCTGGAAATAATGGTATAATTAGTGTTGCATTTCTGAAGGATATCATAGATCTTTAATTACATTTGATATGTCCATTAGCCAAAGAAACAGTGGTCATGACTGGGGCACCTGGTTCTGCATGTTCATCAAACCGCAAACGAAGGGTGTTCCGAATAACAAGTCGTTCCATAATAAAAGATGCACAGAACCAGGGAATAGCATATTCCAGTGTGATCAGCCCCATGAAGTCAAAATCAAACTGTGAATAGTCCCATGGGCAGGCATTAAATTGCCGTAAAATGTAACCTGTACTGAACTCCCAGATGTATGTCCATAGGGTGTATATAAAACATCTTATTAAAATGTTGCATTTGTCTTTTAAATACAAATACATCTTCTCTACAATGAGGATCGATGTGCCATATATAAAGAGGGCCCATACACTGGTCACTCCTGGGAACTTCCAGTTGTAGTTGACTACAAAATCCCAGGCGGCTGTGAACATGACTTCACAGAAATAACCATGAATTGCATAAAGGTACCAGCGGGACAAAGCAGTTAAAGGTTCTGGAGATGCCATCTTTCCAAATGTTGATTTTACTGTAGAGAAAGAAAAAAAAATATTTTAGACTTTATCATTATGCACTAACTTTTACCTTTTTGGTGAATGTAAACATATTTTTGAAAATCATTTCTAATATTTGGAAAAATAAATATTTAATTCATAGCAAATATAGATATGATATAATGGCTCAAGTAATGTGCAGATTTTTAATCTTCAAGTGCGTGCGTAACCATGCTCTGTTAGACAACATGTTATTGTTTTAATAAATGGTTAAATACAAACAAACTCATAAAATTGTAGGTGTCAGGAATGTCTCAACTGACTCCTCCGGCATTGCGGCGGTCATGCGGTTTTGTTGTGGTTGCTTAATTTTGATGCGGCTCTGGTATAGTCACGTAATTCTCATGCGGTTCCATAATGTGTGGCATCAGTTCCATCGCAGTCACATTCCTGCTGTTTCCCCTTTATAAGGCACCCAGTTTGGCTTTCCTGCACCCAATTATAGAATCTTGTTTGTATTTCTTGGGTGCGATCCTGTTCTTAGTTCTGTTCTTCTGTGCATGACCTCGGTCCATTTTGTTGACCTTCTTTGCCTTCTGCCTGCCTTGACCTTCACTATGTATTTGACCATGCTACTTACTGCCTTCCTTGACCTTCACTTTTGTATTATGACGATGATACTTGCTATAACCCTTCCATCAGTGGGCAGTTACCCTAGGGACCATGACCTGGGAGTTCCTGGCAGCAAAGCCCATAGTTCCTTGCAGGGGTCTAAGGTGAAGACCATGGGCTTCTTAGGCTCTGCACCCTGGGAATAGCCTGTGCCAAGTTTACTGTGGATCTGTGCTGCAATCTCCTTCTCCACTCTATCCTTGGCCTTACAGTAAGGTAATGTAAACTGGTTAATCCAGAAACAAATCTGTCATCTTGGGGTCCTCAATATATTTTAATAGTAGAAAGCATGTATAGATTCAGGATTGCTAGAATTGTATCTTGTTTTAATCCAAATGACAGTGTTACCATAAAATTATAATCTATTATAATAGTATATTGTGGTATAATTATAATCTGTTATAAAAGTATATTGTGGTATACCCGATGTCTCAGGAAAAAAGCCTAAAACGTAAAAAGTAAGTTACCGTATTTTTCGCTCCATAAGATGCAGTTTTTTTCCTCCCAAAGTAGGATGAAAAATCAGCCGCGTCTTATGGAGCGAAGATGCAGGTAGGGAGAGGGGGGCGCTGGAGCAGAGGGGGGGGCGGCGATATACGGTACTCACCTCTGTCGCCACCT
>WMED01020738.1:0-12091 GCA_019650415.1 Pipa parva
GATTTTGTAGCTTTTGAAAAGTCTTTAGGTTTTAACCCAAAAAAAAATTTAGGGGGTTATTCAGAAAGCTCCGAAGTGAGGAGCGTAGTGTTCACCTCACTTCGGAAAAACAGACATGCGCATGTTGATGTCCTGCAGGCGGACATCAGCACACGCATTAAAGGCATTCCCCTCCCGACGAGAGCACTCGAGTCTCCTCGCTGGGAGGGGAATCCCTTTAATGCGCGTGCTGATGTCCGCGTGCAGGACATCAGCATGCGCATGTCAGTTTTTCCGAAGTGAGGCGAACACTACGCGCCTCACTTCGGAGCTTCCTGAATAACCCCCTTAAACTAGAGGGAATAAGTATGACTCTGATGTCATCAAGGGAAGATTGACTACTGGATAGATGGAAGGTCTCACCAGGAAAATTCTGAAATTCCGCTTTGACCCTGGATATGAATGTGGCTAGATCTGAACAGGTCAGGATGACGAACCTATGCCCATCGGAAATCCAGTTCTAAGAGCTGGTCCTGCTTTGCCTCTCTGCATTAAAATAGTTAATTAGGGCAATAAACAGATGCATAAATATGCAGAATTTATATACACCATAGCTCAGACAAATGTTTTTTATCAGGGAAATTTTATTACCTCTCCTCTTGCATCAGTTTGATTTATACATTCGGTAAGCATGTCATAAAAATTTACAAATGTAATAAGTACCATCCATCTCGCAGATATAGTAATTAGCTGGATATATCATATTAGAGCGAGAAACTTGAATTTTGCACCAGTCGTCTCTCTCTCTCTGTGCAGTCCTCTCTGACATTCACATTAGACTTGCTAACGACAAACGCTCACGGAATCGCAGAGTAAGGATAAACATATAAAATGTACAGAATAGAATTTGTGTTATGAACTGATAAATTACTTTTACACAGGTCATTGGGTTAATGCGGCAAAAGAATTGCCTTTGTTTCTGGGCAGAGGTAAAACGCGTTGGGGAACATTTTGTTTTTGTTTGGTATTATGGTTAAATCTGATTTCCTCAACAATATTTTTTATTTCTATAATTTTTTATTATGAATTAGCCAAGGAAGCCTATGTATGAGGGAATATTTATTTTATCAGAGCCAGGAGAAGGGGGAAAAAGCTTTTAGTCCTCTTCCCTACAGCACAATCTGAGGAAGCATATTTATACGTCCTAAAAGTACTTTGCTGCAATATAAATATTGGCAACATCAATTCAACCCTCATCAAGTTGTTTTGAAAGGATGTCTGAGCTAAACGCTTGTAAATTTATCTATCTTAAAGTTGATATGAAGTCCAATAAACTGTTGTTTGATATTGCTTATTTATCTGAAATCAAACATTTTTCTAATATTTTGTTCTTTTTTTTTTTTTGTTGTTGTTTTTCCGACATTACCACCTAAACACTTTTAATTATTCTGCTCTGGAAAAAAACTTTCGCCCAAGGCATAGTTTTATTAACATTTAATGTTTGTTACAATTGTTGCAACCTGTTGTGCAGTAAAAAGCAAGCTGTTGAGTATTCAAGCAAATGTTGTTCTTATTGCATGTGAAAAAAATATATATAATGCTTTTATATTTTAAAGAGCCAATTGTAACAATTCCAGTAGGGATTCATGCATGTGCTGCTGGCCCAAGCAGCAGTCATTAAATTTGGGAGGGATAAACTGAAAAACTGAACAAACATATTTATTGTACATTTTTTTCAATGATTGCTTTTTTAAATGATATTTTATTCAACACATGGGTGTCCGCAGGGGAAAAGCCAAGGGGGCAGCACCATTAGGCAGGTAGGGCAGGACAGAGGGGTACATCAGATGTTTGGGATTACTCCTGATGTGTCATGTGACTGTGACCTCGTAGACAGAGGGGCACATCAGGAGTTTATGAAAACTCCCAATGTGCCCCATTTCCTGGCCTGGCGGTCTTCGGGGGTGGGACCTTACCCCCTCTTGCAACCTCTGCGGACGCCGATGAGTCAACATCTACTGAACAAAAACAGTAACTGCAGCCCAGTAGTTGAAAAATAATGATAATCCCTGATAGCATTTGAGTGATGTTACCTTAGTTACAGTCCCCAACAGAGGATATAAAGGACTAAACCCATCAGTTTGCAGAGCAGAAGGAGAACACATAATGTTTAATTGGGACCTGCTGATGATAAATTCAAAGCCTTGCCCCCAGGAAGAGGAACCCAAAGTGGGAACACCACCACCCCCAACCCCCACCCCCCCCTTCCAGGTGGTGGTTGTCAGGTTTGCTCCTGTAATAAAACACAATAGTTGCTTCCAGCACAGTAAGTGTAGTGGCAGCTGGCCCACAAGGAGTATATTATTATGTATACTGTATATCTTAGTTTCCTAGTATGAAGGAGTCTATTTCCTGGTAATAGTTTACCTGTATCAAGGTACTTCATGTAAACTGAACTGTAATGCTGTTATTCAGAGGAACAACTAAGTCAGTGAGCCAACCAGCAGAATATTTCCCTATTTCTAGAAGATAATTACTATTGTCACTTGGGGCAATAGCCTAGTTGGTAAAGTATAACATTTGTTTATTTACTCAACAATTTTACATTAGCTGTAGAAAGACCTCTCCAACCACCATAGTATGTTCTGTATATGCCATTTTTCTCCAGATGTGTTTGTATCAGTGAGATTCTATTATTTAATACCACAATACTCACTCTAATATTCTAGTCTAGGCTATAGCATTAGCTCATAATTTACTTTTTTTTCTTCCTAATTCCAAATTTCCAACTGACATGCTGCATCTTTGCTGTGTTCTAATTGTGTTATACATATATTCAGTCCCCTTGAAGAAAACTGCAGTTTGTTATGGTAGAGGAAAGCTCTGAATTTCATCCTTAAAAATGAAATCCATAGGAATGAAATAAACATGTATTGATATGGCTCTGCAATTTAACCCATACTCAGGTAATACATTATAAGGGTGATCTTACAAAGTCATTAACATCGCCGTTGTTCCATATGACATCATATATAATCAAAAATTGGTAACAGTTTTGAAATTCTGATGATCTGCTCGATGGCTGATCTCCAAAATGAGGCTCTGTAGAACCATAAAATTACAAACATTCAGAGAAGACAATTTTTAGAGAGAACATATAAAGTCCTTTATCCTTTTGCCAAGTGTGTAGAACTCCATCTCCCAGCATTCCTTAGCAGGAAGAGATGGTATTCAAAAATAGTTGTGCCAATGCAGGGTTGACCTTCCCCTCAATGCACAATAAATTGGCTTTCCAGCAATGATTTGATACTCAGCATGAACAACTGCTATTTATACAGCTCCACATTTACAAGCACTTGAAGTTCAAGATACATTTATGTCAGAAAAATAGCGATGAGCTGAAAAATGCCAGAGAGGTTCTCCTGAATGACAGTTAATCATTTCGGACCAGTTCTCAGTATTCACGTTTGGATCATGCTTTTCTCCTAAACTGTTACCAATCAGCTGAGATTTGTCAGTGGCTGAAGCAGGGATATTTTTTCTAAATGGCAAAATTCTGCCTTTTTTTTTTTCCTTATGAATTTTTAGCGCAAAATAAAATGAACTCAAGGTGATAAAAAAAAAAAAAAAAGAATTAAAATAACAATCGTTCAAGCTGTATTAGAAATCAAGGTTGGAAGGGCAATCACCATCAGGGAAACACTCTACTAATCGCATCTGCATGTCAATATAGAGGATTGTTTTTTTATTGTTGTATATGCATCTATGGGGTGACTGGTTTCTCGTGTGCTAAATGTATTTTGAGGAACTGACAATAATAATCTCTAATAATCTCTAATCTGTAGAAATTCTTCTCTACAGCTGTGACACTAATCAAGAAAAAGTAAATTCCCCGAGTCACTTTTTGACAAGTTTGTTTGGATTCTGACTCTAGACGTTTTTGAATTAGCAGCAGGGAAATGTGTATCTGTCAATAATCCCAGAATCTGATACTTTAGCATCTCATTTTCAGACTTTACTCATAATTTACTGAAGGAATTGATGGACATTTAATTGTCAAGAAACATTTAAAATGAATTCAGTGTAGCATCATCACATAATGTTGCCAATATAGATACACGTGCATTGCTGTTAAGAATTTGACGACGGGGTAGAAAGCTTGACATGCTAATCACACTATGGTGGAAATTTATAAAGATCATTTTTTATAAACATCAATTTTATAAAGATCGTTTTGATCTGTTCAGTTTTTTTTATCAAAGCTTTTCAACATTATTTTTTCAAATTGCTGCATTTAGACTTCGATTCTGCTGGTTTTCATAGGACCAAATAGAAATTGTCTATATCAGCTCTATACCGATAAATATCAATCTGTTGAAACTGACACGCTTTGTACTGTTTTCAGTGTTGTCCCCCTTTAATTTCAGATCAGTGTTGATGTTCTCTTTCAACAGGAAAAACTAATCTGACTGTGATTAAAGGACTGGACCAACTTTACAGGGAATAATGAGTTTTTGGTAGCCTAAGGCAAAACGAAAACTTTTTGTCGGAAAAAAATTGATGGAAATTGGTAAGAACAGGGATATTGATATATTGCTGATATTATACTAGTGTTAACGGGTGAATATTTTCCAGCTTTTTCAAATATCCCTCTAGATGACAAAGAAGGTGTGAGCACAACCTTTAACCTTAGCTGAGGGTCACTCAGTACCTGCTCCCTGTAAATAGGTGAATCTTGTAAAGTGTGCTAGGATCGGAGATGGAGTAAGTCACAATTGTGCCCTTGGCAGATGTTAGGATTATGACTCACCTGCAGTCCTCCTTTGCGATCCAGTGTCAGCGTTTGTTGCAGTCGCCATTTTGTGTGTCTTCTAGTCACGAGCGGGGTGCTCTTCTGGTGCATAAATACCCATGGATGCCTTGGTTTTTTGATGTGCGCAGTCACGGGATTGCATCACGTATGTGGTCCTGCTCGGGAAACTATTTAAACGCCTGTAGCATTGTGTCCAGCGCCCCTTTATAGGACTCAGTTTGATGTACCTGGGTGTGTTTATTTTTCTCTCTGACTTACCATGTATGATCTTGGCCTGTTTTCCGATTCTGCTTGTTTGCCACCTGCCCTGACCCATTGCTCTGTTCTCTGACTCTGCTCCTGTGCCACCTGCCCTTACCATAGCTACATAGCTACCAATCTGACTACTCTCCCTGCCTCAAGTTCTGTATTCTACCACCAGTGGACAGAAAACCTTAAGGGTCACGAGCTGTACATAGCACCTCTGCAAAGTCCATACCTCCTTAAGGAGAGACAGGGAGAAGACCAGGTGTGTCCTGGAATCGGTGCCTTGGGGTTTGCTAGCGCCAAGTCTGCTGTGGTTCTGTTTACTGCCGCCACCTCCTACTCCTCCCTCTGGATTTCTGGTCCACCCATGACAGCAGACAAGTGGTTATTGGTCTTCCTCCCATGTCACACCTAAAAATAGGATTTTATTGCAGGGACTGAATCCAGGATCCCTATCAGTGGCTGGACCTTAGGCTGATAAGAAAAGCGAAAGCTTTGTTAATCTATGAAAAAAAATACAAACTGAAGAAATGTTTGAAAATATTAGAAAATCTTACTTTCTACATATTTCATATATAATCAGATTGGTTTAGTTTAACTTTTCAAGGATAATCTCATGTGTTTGCTATGAGAAACAGTGATGCACATACTTTTGTTATTTGCAATCTTACCTTGCCCAACATGTAATAAAAATAATCCATACCCTATGACTATATAGCATGGCTCATGGTTAATAATGTTATTAGTCCTTCCATTATGTGTGGCTTGATGAGGGATTGTGGGTATTTTATGTGCAGATGTCAATGGTTGTTGTTACACTTATTTAGAAGAGGCGTTTGCTTTTGATTCCTCATTAGAGAAATATGGATTCAATCTAGCAAGAATTTGAAAGGCAAACCCCTTTTTCTTGGCATCGCTGACTTTCATGTCTGGAAAAAGAAACGTAGAGAAAATGGTAAGCAGAGGCAGGATTGATTGACAGCAGACATTTGTTTTTTTCAATGAGATAATGATAGTTTTCAGATATTGTCAAGTCATATCAGGATAAGGCAGTGTAATCCTATGTTAGTTAAGGATTTTAGCTTTCACTCACATACAGGGGAAGCATTAGCCGAATACACTGATTCTTCTGAAAATTGTGATACCAGGAGACACGTATACAGGGTAGTTATATACGGGATGATCTACTGTGTATATTTATCTTGCTCTGGAGTTTAGTTGTTTACAACATTTTACGATTGCATACTTTCCGATGTATACGGAGAGGGAAAGAAGGTATTACACTCATATGTTTATGTATTTAAATGGTCGAATGTTTTTCATTTGCATCAGAAATGGAATCATTTCGACAATATATTATTATATTCTGATATTTCTATTAAAAAAATCACAGCAAACTGGTATCCTAGCAACTGAACAACATTTTACCCTCAATAATATAGTATTTATTATATATTAAACTAGTTCCAAGTTATAACAGATCCATTCCTGCATGTAGCGACAAGATTTAAAGATAATATATTGTCAAACAATTATTGCCTTAAGTGATGAGCTCAAATGATAAATATTTAAATATTTAAACGCAGTCCGATAACAGAGGATTTAGAAAAATATATTAAAGCTGATAATAGTTATGTCCATCACTGAACTCTATGGTTTGGGAACATAGTCTATAAAATAGTTTGTCTTACTGTTTTACTTAATATCCCAATATCAATCCAATTACAAAGCTAAGCAGGGTCACTGCTAGGCTGTAAAACCTATAGCACATGCCCCAAGTCATGCCTAGTGGAATATTCATTTTTACATTTACTGGTTGGTTGGAATACTAAATGTTAACTAGCACATGACTGGCTAAACCCCTCCTCCCAATCAGTAAGCAAATTGGCCTACCTTAAGGCTGTCAGAGTCCTCGAGTCCATACTGAACCAGAGGCCTCAGCAGCTCAAATAGGAGCGGACTTAGAACTGCTTAGCCTTCTGACCCAGTGGTGATTTATAAGCCATGCTGAAAGGTTCAGTGTCTTTCACACATGCCCAGTCAGGGTCTAGGCCATAGACACAACAAATTCAGTGAGGGAGGCTCCTAAATACCTGTAGTTTCATTGCTGTGCTCTTTGTTTTATTATAAAAACAAAAGAGCTCAGCCAGCTGCAGTTAAGCCCTCTGCCTGGCTGTAAGGGTTAATTTACTGTAACTAGTCATTTAGCATGTCAGCTTGTGACTTTAGTTACCCTTTAATGACTTTTAGGAGCTAGCAGGGAAACAATGTGTCCACAGGGACTGATGAACATTTCTCCTTTCCCTGCAAGAGCCACCACCCTATGCCACTCTACCCTCCAGGCAGGAGCTAAGGCACAACAACCTTTTTATTAAGACTAGATTTTAGCTTTCTCCATTTCATTAGGGGTACAGAAATGACAAGGAGTAAAAAACAAGATGGCTGCTGGTAAGAAATATCCCATATAAAAAAAGTAAAGGGGACATGGGTAAAAAGTGATCTGAAAGTAAATATGGAAGATGGAAGTGGGAAGTGAAGTGCTGAGGAAAATGAAAGAAGGGAAAAGAAAAATCATAATTGAACCACAATTGGTAGTATCAGGTCCTTTGCTTTACTTATTGTTCGGGATTATTGTCATACAATATTTTCCCCTTTTCTGTTTCCAAAATCTCCTTTGTTAACTGCCAGTTGTTTTGAAAGCTACAGGAACTGGGGTGTCTGGGAAACCTGCACAGAGTCTGGGGGTATTGAGGAAGGCTGCATGGCATTTATTGGGAAAAACTGTAGAACAGGGGTCGGCAACATATGGCTCTTGAGACAGATGTGGCTCTTTTGATGGCTGCATCTGACTCTTTGACTGTAACGAGCAGTGCTCACATGCAAGCACTGCTCATTACAGATGGCCAATCGGCAGCAAGCACTGTAGTGAGAACGCTAGCTCTCTAAGCACTTCTTGGTTGCTAGCCAATCCGGAGCTGCTGACGTCACATATGATTCTAAAGGGCTGAGCCAAGCCGCACATATATCGCTCTCTCAGCCCAAAAGGTTGCCGACCCCTGCTGTAGAATATTGGGTGTCTGAGGTAAAAGTATAGGGTATGGGGGTAAATGTCATGTCTAAGGGTTATTTTGTATTGTGGATCTGGACTGAGATTTTCTATATTTGTTGATATTTTTCACTCTATCTGGGGCATATTATAGAGTAGTTTGCACTGTAACTGGGTCATTGCTTGGAGCAATGTCCACTGTATTTAGGAGGTATACTGAATATTCATCAGCAGCTAGAGATCCTTTGGGTATAGATTAACACTGTAGATTGAAACTCTTGTGGTTGAGTACATTGTGAGACCAATGTTGTAAGCACCTGTACTCCAGTTTAATATCAACTTACTTCTTTATCCTACTGTTTCATCACAATTTAGCCTTATATTATCCCCAAAACTCCACAGTTTTATTTTGTTGAAGCAGTTTGCAAAATGCCCTATTTCACTACTTACTGCTCAAAAAACAATCAAAACCTTCGGATACAGTAATTTTGAATTTAAGTCAAACAACTTTGTAATGGTAATTTCCTATGAATCCCAAACTGTTTTTCTACAGTCTAATACTCTTGGTATAGTTCTATTGTTCTGTACCAGCATTCCATTATCAAGGCAATACCTTCATTATTAAAACTAGAATGTAGGTTTAGGGATTAGGAATTGTAAAAAAAAAAAAAAAAAAAAGACAGTTTCTACATATATGATCTGAAGGATTTTAACAGGTGTTATTACAAAGAATAATCATCAAGGCCTATTATACAGGAGCTAGTTAAACCACCGGTAACACTAAAGAAAAACTGTTATTGGATTATCTTTGTATTGGCTTGGCATTTAGTGGGTAATTCAGCAAGGTGTGAACTCATCTTGCGATGCTTCGATTCACCTCGCAAAAATGGCTTCTCTTCTAGGCGACTCGAGTGATCGCGAAGGTGACTGGAATACTTTTAAAGTGTACGTTGATGTGCACATGTAGGAGAGAAGCCAGCGCGTAATCATTTTTGCGAGGGGAATTGAAGTATCGCAAGGTGAGTTTGCATCTTGCTGAATTACCCCCTTAATCCTAAGTAATACTTGCAGTAGCTTAACACTATTATTGGGTGAAATTTATTAAAGTCAGAAAGACTGCTCTGGGTCTTTCTGACTTTACCGAGAGAAATTTTGTTTTGTTCTCGTGAGATTTCATTTGAGATCTCGAGATCAAGTTTCTCGGTTCCGAATTTTTTGAATTTTCAATATTTTCGATGGAAAGGTAGCCATGCTACTAATGTAAAGTATGGCTACCTTTCTATGGATAAAAATGTGAAAACTCGAAATTGAGAAACTCGATCTCAAGATCTCAGAAGAAATCTTTGGAGAACAAAATGAGATTTCTCTTGGAAAGGTTGGAAAGACTGCTGGCCTTTCCAACTTTAAAAATTTCACCCTATGTTGGGATTACTGCCATGTCAATCAAAGTTGTTACTGGTCCTTTAAGCACATTTGTTTACTGAAACCTTTTAGGTACCTGTGTAGGTGGGTTTTTCATTCCCATTTTACTGCTTTACCATCTAAAGGCGCCATTCATTTTTGAATTACAGTGACTAGGCATGGTGAAAGATGCAACATTAAGCACTTTAAAAAACACTCGTATAATATAGCTTTTACAATCTACTTATATTCAACTTCTCTGGAAAGAAAAATGAAATTCCCCGGTACTTGTATCTGGATTCGGTCTCATGGTTTGGATTAGAATACCATATGGAGTATAAATGTTATCCTGTCATTCCAGTAAAATTGAATTGTAAGCAATGCTATGATGACACAACATCAGCGGGAATTATTTCTCCTCTAAATAAATTCTAATTATTACAGTTTCTTATTTAATTTGCCAGAACTGTAGTCTGTGTGTTAATTATTATTATCAATAAATTGAGTTCCTCTTAGTTTTACTCTAAATTGATGGTAGCTTTTAATGACAAAATATTATCATAAGATTGCCGGGACGCAGTGAGCCATATTGCAATGCACTGCAGTGAGATGCTTCCTTACAAAGTTAAAATTAAAATTAAAAACCCAACTGCTTCCTTTATTCTCTTACCTGTAAGCTATGGCTTATTTTACCTATCTTAGGTGATATATGTGTGGAAAACTCTTTGCAATAGAAAAAGAACTCTTAAACACGTAATAATGATCTCAAATCTTAAACAAAGTGATGCCTTTGTGCATGATGTCTTGCAAGACCCGAGGAAAGACAAAATGTGAGTTTATCACTTTGAGTTCAAGAGTTCTTTATCTATTATATGTTATTTTGAGGATGGCAGTCCCTCTGATCTGTGTATCTAAGTCTCTTTCTCATTTAGATTATAAGCTCCATGGGGCAGGGACCTCCATCCTTTTTGTTTCAATCACAGCCTGTCACTTAGAACCTTATTGACTAAAGTCCCAGTCATCATGTTGTATAGCTATGAATTCGCATTTAATCGCCACTTCCACATGTTCACTTTTTGAGCAAACTCTGCGATGTGGCAAATACAAATCTAATTCAGATGAAGACAGTTCTTGGGGACTCATGGAGCTCTTTGCATGACTTCGCATGAGCATGTATAGGTGCTTCAAGTATTCAACAAGCAGTGGAGTCAGTTTCAGCCATGAATTCGACAAGGTGTAGAGCTTCGAATTCACCTGTTTGACTTCACCACATCAGAGTGGTAAATTAGGAGGTTTATGGCAGGGTTCTGGTATGGTGTAAGGGAACTATTTATTCAGAAGGGGGAATGGTGACTGCAACTAAATTTGTCTACAACTAAACTTGAACTAGGGACAGGATGACATAAAATGTATATATTATTCACTTACTTACAGTTAGTGGGATATGGTGGGTACTGCACTTCACTGGGGGAATTCGCATCACTCCACATGACTTTACATCCTACTTCTATTTAACTGATTTCACATTTACTATACATGTGAACGCATCCGTAGCCGTCTGCATGTTTGACATATCTATCCGCAGCTTCATTAATAAGGAGAAATGAATTTGTGACTATTTTGGCGAAGCGATTCGAATTGTAGCAGGTGAATTAAGACTTTAGTGAATGAGGCTCAAATTTGTGTAATGTATCTTCCTAATTTTATACTTGTAATTTACATTATTTATACTATGTTTAGCACTAACCCATGTCTGTAATATTATTGTATTTTTGAATTGTACAGTACTGTGTAATTTAGTGGCACTTTAGAATTAAAAAATACATACATTTGCTTTTTGTGTAGACCTTACAAAAGAAAAGCAAAATAACTCTGCAGTTACTATAGTATTTTAGTGTCTCCGACCCTTAGCATTACCGTGGGATAAATCAGTAATAGAAAACCCACCTGAAAAATAATGATATTGTGGGTTTAGGGCATTTATCAAAGTTAAATAATAATTTGACAATATCAGTATTCTTTAAGCCCCTGAAAAATATTCACCAGATTGTGGGTGGTAGAAACCCATTATTGGGTTTCTGCCACCCATGGTTGCGTCCATAATAAGTCCCTTAATTTTCAGCAATGTAAAAAGTCTCCAATATCGAAAATAGTCGCACTCAAAAAAGTGCCCTCCAATGAAAGTAATGTAAAAATGCAGGGGGGCAATTTTCAATACTGACCTTTTTCGATTGCAAAAAATTGTAGTCGCCTTTTCATAAATCGGTCGCAATCGAAAAAAGTCATGACTAAACAAGTTGCTGAAAACTGTGACGAAAAGCACCAACTAAAATCAAATGGCGGAAAATAAGTTGAAAAGACCTTGATAAATATTCCCCATACATTAGTTTCATTTTAAAATTAAGCCATTATATTTTATTTAAAGATTCCAGTCATCCACCAGCAGTAACATATATGAAGCATGGACTCAATGACACGATGATGAGCCAACTCAGCCTTGGCACAGAGAATAAGGGGGTTATTCACTAAAAGTCCAAATTGTTGCGTATAGGTGCGAATTCGCCAGTTAAAGACGGTCGCAATAGGCTGCTACTGTCGCAGTCGCG
>WMED01020740.1:0-12090 GCA_019650415.1 Pipa parva
AAAAAATTCGGCGAATCAGCCGAATCGAATTTTTCAGAAATTCGGCCAACTCTAGATATAACCAGGACAGTAGAAGGAGCACAGCTGCACAACTGAAAAATTCGAACAGAGTGTGCAGTTAGAGAAACAGATATTTTCTGGGTCCTGAGTTAGCAGCTTCCTTAATCAGTACGTATGAACTACCAGTGTCCTCCACAATAGTGAATGTCTGTTTCCATGCGTTTCCTTATTCTTTTGTTTTATACAACTTACATTGTACTTAGTTATGGTTTCATTGTCAACACCCATAAGAAATTAAACAGGAAAATGGGGAACTATTCAACTTTGCCCATGCTGGAAGCTCCATCGTAGAGCAAGAGAATCTAAGTTTTCTTAGAAGTTGTAGAATTTAGCAGATTTCTCTACTGGTGTACAGTGTAATATATGGTGCATGCATAGTGCTGTCACTTTAAGGGGGGAATTCACCATTGTGCGAAGTAGTGCGAACAGTTCGAGCGACTGTGTCAGTCGCGAACACAAAAGAATTTAGCAATATTTTGCGTGCGCGTGCATGGGAATTCCTAATTACATTGAAAATCCTACAAATTGATGAGTCTATTATCTATTTTACTTCACAATTTCAAGGCACCATGAAGTTCATTCAAAAATAATATCGCTACAAATCAATTTGTTGAGTCAAAATAGTCACGACTTCGCTTCTCATCGCACACCAATAAAGATGCGAATACACTTGGCGAACAATTGGGCAGCGACGATCGCTAACGCATGCTCAGTATGGTGTAGTCGGGCAGAGAGAGGAGGATGCGAAGTCATGCGGAGTGATGAATGAAGGGAGGTGACGTCAGTCTCCCACTATCCCACTCACTATTTAGTGAATTTTCCATATATTACTAATGAAATGTTGTTCCTACGTCATGTTGTAAACTAAACACAGTAGCCATTCTTATTTTTCATTGAATTGGTGACATACGCAACACTGGAGCCCTGCCATCAACCCCGGAGCCCTGCCATCAACCCTGGAGCCCTGCCATCAACTCCCTAGTTCGCCACTCTGATCTGGCGAAGGTAAAAAAGTGCTTCGCAGCATCTCAGCTAGTCGCATTCGCTACTTCGACACACGCCGTAATTGTCGAAGTACCTGTGCACACGCACGCAAAGTAATGGAAAAGATACATCAGTTCACGAGTAGTGAAGTCACCCAAATTCACTTAACCTCGCGACCATTCGAATCGCTTCTCCTGACCTCGCGACCATTCGAGTCGCTTCGTCAAAATGGCCGCCAGATAGCTTCTGCCGAACAGGCGGACATTGCCGGACTCTTAGAAGACATTAGACTGATACAGCATTCAAGCCTTCGCCGATGTCCGCCTGTTGAGAGAAGTGAGCTGGCGAGCATTTTAGCGAAGTGACTCGAATGGTCGCAAGGTCAGGCGAACCTCGGGGATGCGACTGGCGCAGTCGCCCAAACTGTTCGCACTACTTCGCACAATGGTGAATTCCCCCCTAAATTTAAGGCTGCACTGGGTCACATGTTATGATGAAATCTGCATTAGAAGAATCTCTACAAGTTTCTGTTCCATGTTCCTTAAGTGAAATTAATGCCTTTACTACTATAGCCCAGTTTTCTTCCAGTACTCGTTGCATAGCCTTCCCACAAGCCTCAGCAAACAGCATAAACAAAGACAAGACATACAGTAAGTTATATTGCACAAATAGAGGCAGCTGTATGAGGCAGAAGTCCCCTAAAAACTATATTAAAACATTTTCTATTTGCAGATAAAGTCTTTCTGTATCTATGGAAAGTAAGTATTCTAGGGCCATCTTAGACTACTGAGGTCTCTTTGAATTTTTTTATCCCCACACAATCCAGAATACAACAGGAGAACCCTTGCAAAATGATAACAATTTTATTAAAAGATAGTGGCAATCACACTGCACACAAATCCAAAATTTGGAAAAGTACTACAGAATTCTTCTGGGGAAAGCATATTGAATTGTATGAAGTTGAGTAACAGTGCTAGTTTTAATGCTGCACTGTCCATTTTCTCTTGTACATATAGCTACTGATTTTCTTAACATTTCACATTGTTTAATTAAATGTAACATTTCCTTTTCAAGAACGTTAGAAGTGTGCCTCTCCCAGTTCCTAATGTTATTCTAAAATCCTTTTTATTGGCAGCAACCTTCAGAAGACAATGACAATTCAAAAAATATAAGTGATCTTGTACACACATAATTTAACAGAATAGACCTTCAGTCAGCATCTGTGTAACAGGCATATTTGTCAAGTAAATGAAGATCAATTATGCACAAGTGACAAGCGGCACCTTTTGGCCCTTTCCCTCCTAATGGGAATCTCTTGACATTCCACACAAATCAATCCAAAATAGAATTGGGAAATTTGTTGTGCGATGGCTGCTCGACCTTGGACCTTCCTAGTTGATGAAATTCAAAGTTTATGAGGTTTCATTCATCCTTTTGAAATTGAATTGAATTTCCCTCCTCGCTTATATCTTTTTATAAGCCTTGATTGTAATAGCCTACAGCTCTTTTATTCCTCATTGTGTGTATGATTAATGCCCTCTTAGCATTATGGAGCTTTGGGGAAAAGTATTTACAGATGCAAATACATTTTCTGAAGCTGGTAGTGGAAAATAGTGAAATGCTAGTTTTTTTCTAAGGGAGAGTAACTTTCTAGTTAACGTAAAACATGTTTTTTAGTTGCCACCAAATTAGCTTAAAAGTTGTTGCGTGGTGAACAACATTATTTCATGAGTCATCAATAAGTGCATCCATAATGCAGGGTGCACGCAGGGCCACATTTCTCCATAAGGACCTGTGGGTTGGTGCCTAGGGCGGCAGCAGGCGATGCACTGCTGTTGTGTTATTCTAACTAATTTCATTTTTTTATTGAATTAGTTGATGATTGCACTGTGTGTGTGGTCTGAAAAATCAAAATCCATTGTGATTGGATTGGACTAATCCTCAAAAGAGAAAGTCTGACCACTTATTTGAAATAGCTGCTGGCCATTTTGGTGCCTAACACTTAAATTATTTTAAGTTTCATGAACTAAACAGTAGGAAAATAGTTACATAGACAATGAAGCTGTGCCCTTCAATAGCCACTTGAGTTGGATTTAATGGGATTAAATACCTTACACTTCATATTTAATTTAGTTGTCTGTAAAGCATGTAATCCCTTTTTACATTACTGTTATAAAAAGTATCTTGTAAGTGTATATGTATGTGTGTGTGCAAGTTTCTCGCTATGTTTCATTTCTATGACAATAAATGTACCTTGAAACTAAACTCCATGAGGCTAAAGAGAAGCCCTTTTTAAGTTCTTCCTATTTTGTAAGAGAAATTGTACTTTGGACAGCTAACTGAATAAAAGGGACAGTAACAAATTCGCTGAATGCACCATTAAACAAAATTCTAGTTATGGTTTATGTTCTGTTGAATAAAGATATCACTTTTATTTATGAAAGCACTTTTGACAAAAACATTATCCTCTTCAAAAGAGATGAATTTATTGCTATAACCCTGGGGAAAGGAAGGCTGGATAAACTGTGGTGAGAAGCAACATATTTTACCTGACTGTTAAAAGAGGCTGACATGATTAGCAGACAAAAATAAATCCAGGGACCAGAGTGGATTCCCACAATACAACAGTTGTTAAGTTGTCCTTGCAGTGAGGAGCATTTGTAAATATTCCTAATTCAAATTATCCTTAAACTTGGCAAAAATTAGCCTCTAACTGAATGAATGAATTCACATGGTCAAATTAATTTGCATCAGTTTGATCATATTGCAACAAAGTCTGTTTTGCATGTTCATTATTTATGTTGGTGCAATGGAGCACAATGTCAAGTAGTATTTTCTGAGAATACTCAGACCAATAGTGTTGTCATTCTGTAGTGAATTCATTATGAATAGGTGTATGGTAATGAGCAATGCCATCTTTGTTTAAAGGAGACAAGAACAGTATAGAAGTCATTCATCAAAGTTTATAGTGTTGCGTACCATTCCAAATTCATGTCCATTCTCCACCTCCTGATCTTCCGGTATTCAGCAAACTCGGCAATGAGCCAAAGTTGCATCCATACAGAGCTCTCCACATTGCTTTGTGAGTGCATGTACACATGATTCACCTATTCAGCAAGCTTCAGAGTCTGCTGAAGTAACAAATTCAGAAAGACAGATTGAGCTGGCAAAGTATGGTCTGAGGGCAGGTGTTCCAGAGTGGTGTCATATACCAGTTTATTCAGAAGTGACAATAAACACTGTGTCCAAGAGAAAACAGTGATGAACCATTGATAAGCATACTACAAGATGAATTATTGTAAAGTGAAAAGCCAAAGGAACAGAATCCTGTAAAAAAACAGGTAAAAATGGAAAAGTGCAATAAAGTGTAACAGTAATACTAGTGAATTACCTAATCCTGTCATAGGAGGGTTGAAAACAATTGAGGGGGTTATTTACTAAAGAAATCCACTCACTTTGGGTGGCTACACCCTGATTCTCAACTCCTTGATTAAACAGAGGCTTCCCATAGCAAATCTGTGACCGTGTCAGTAGCAGTCTATTGTGTAGTGTGCGACCATCATTAGCTAGCAAATTTGTCACATCGCAGAGTTTGCTGAATATCTGAATATGGGGAAGTGGTGGATTCATACCTTTATGAGACCATTTGGACTTTAGTCAATAACCCTCTTAATCTTTCTGCCAAATGATTATTAAATTTCATTTCAGTTGAGTTATTAAGTTTCAGCTCAGGTGGGTGGTGGATGTGCCTCAGACAAGGCACCTGCAAGTGTAATGAAGGTTCATTAAGGCACTGGCTCTCTCTTTCATAAAGAAAATAGTAAAAATAGGTCAATGTGATGGTCCTCAACCAATTTAACATTTATTACAGGAGGAAACATCCTGCCTTGACCTATTGACACTCTGGTTATTGAGCAGTAAATGCACTATTTTGATGGATTGAAGCTGTGAGCTTACACATGCCTAGTAGTGTTGCTAAGGTCCCATGAGATCTGCAGGTGCAGGTTCACAGAGCTACAGATATAATACCTCTAGTCTGGCAGGCCTGTGTTCCTCTTTAGTACTCTGCTTTATGCATACAGGGTATAGACACTAAAATTTATCAAAGTTGTAAAGGTTTTTTGGTGGCTTAATGTTGGAGAAATTGTTTTTATTTTAATATGCTGGTATCTCCTCTTTAAAAATGCTGTTTTTGCCATGTAGAAAATCACTTTTTATGCATTTTTTTACATTAAAAACTTGTTTTCAATCCTGTAAAAATAAGCAAAACGCTTGATAAATATCGGAGGGTTATTCATGAAACAGAAATGTACAGTAGATGAGTGAATTTGCATCCATTCACCACTTCTCCAATTTTGCGTATTCATCACACTCTGGGATGTGAAGTATTCTCCGCTTGTCAGATTACGGCAGTCGTGGATTTATGCATTTCTTGGCATTACTTTTCATGCACATGTATGCAACTTTCACCTATTTAATGTGTAAATGTGTGGCAAAGTGGCAAATTTGGCAAAGCGTACTGCTCTGAATGTGTCAATTGACTATGGCAGCTCAAAAGTGCGGAAACGGGATTGATGGCAGGACTTTGGATTGGCATGTGGCAATTGTACAATTAAATGATAAAGAAAATATAGTGAGCAAATGACACCATGAACTAGAAATAGAGTTGCATAGAAAGGAATTTGAAAACAACATTACAAGATGCAACTTTAATACACTGACAATAGTAGTGTTCAAAATGTGACAAAGTAGGGGCAATATCCTTCCTAATAATCAACCCTGCCTAAAGTTATAGTGACTTAGGGGGTAATTCATAAAGCAGCGAAGTGAGCTACGATGTGTTTGGCTCACTTCGCTAATAGTATGCGCATGCTGATGTCCTGTACGCGGACATCAGCAAGCGCATTAAAGGGATTCCCGTCTCTGCAAGGCAACTCTTTTGGTCTCGCCGACAGTATAAAATATTAATGCTGGAAAGCTCCAGATGTCATTAAAAATAAAAAAGAAATGCATATTTTAATTCCAAAGGGAATTAGGTTTTAAGACCCAGCAATGGGCCCTCTTAACTTTAACCTAAGCTACTATAATGTTACATTAATCAGAAGAGTGAAACAACAAACAATTTAATTAGAGATGAATGGGTAAGTTTTAATCAGAGCTGATATAATGCATTCCAACATAGGTAAATTCTACGTGGGACACATGTGTCTATTTAGTCTTAATGGTCTAAAGGGGCTGTTTAAACAGATATTACTTTTAGTACCATGGGCCCTTTCACTTATTTACTTTTCAATAAATGGTCACCTTATGCACCTTAGTCCCTGAATCTATCCAAGAAAAGTCAGGACATCAATACATTGTATTGTTTTTTGTTGTTTACTATTGGACCCAAAAAGCCATAAGTAATAACCCAGTGTTTCCTGATTCAGGCCTTAGGTTTCTGATTGTCTGTTACATACTATAAAAGTGACCTGGTAGATGTTAACCAGTACATACTGTAAACAATCCAGTACCCTGTCATCTACAAATTATATCTCCTACTTAGATTGTAAGCTCCTTGGGGCAGGGACCTCCAACCTCTTGTGTCAATCACAACCTAGCACTTAATTTGATGTATCCTTGTAATATTTTACTTCTATTGTTTAATGCACTTTTCCCTTGTTTGTATTGTACTTGTATTGCTAAATTGTACAGTGCTGCGTAAATTTGTGGTGCTTTATAAATAAAATTATACATACATACATATATACATACATACATACATACATACATGTGCGAAGTGAGCTGAAGGATTCGGAGCTCACTTCGCTCAATGGTGAATTCCCCCTTAATCATTTCACTTGTCTGATATCTGCAGCAAGGACATAGTGAACAAACAAAGAAGTTACTGTCCACATTGTGTTAATGTTTTATATTTATCTCTTTATAGCTAACACTATAAATTTAAACAATTGGTGGATGATTGATTGATTGATAAATTTAGATTAAACCACTTGAATCCAATGCCTGTATGAAATGAAAGACAGCTGTTTCGGATTTATATATATACAGTATATATATATATATATATATGTAACTTAGGGGCCTCTGCTTTTGTTTAATTACAACTACCAAAACCCTTTGATAACTTAATGCTGGGAATTTTAGTTTAACAACAGCTGAAGGTATGCTATATGCTATTTATTATATGAATAACAAAATGATGTTGAGGACTTGAAATCAATTTATATGACCTCTTTTTGCTTCTTTTGCTTGAAACCCATGTATTTGTATCCCTTCTTTATGCTGATCAGTGTGGCCTAACTTTATAATGATCATACAGGGACTTTACCATTAATTGGGTGACTTGATGCAACTGCTCAATGTAATCCATGACATTTCAAATGATAGAATCAGCTTTCATTTTAAACTGTGAACTTTCTCTGTAATGTAATATTCTCAGTGGGTACATAGGACTTGCTTATGTTTTATGATCGTTCAATAATTCAACCCATTTCTGAATTAACGCTTCCATTTTATTGTACCTCTCAATGTGTCATAAGTACTGAGTCCTGTAAATAAATAAAGAGAAATCAACATAGTACGGCACAAATAGAACTAGAAAATGTTATGACCATTGGAGTTTGATGCTCAAACAGTAATATGCAGGATTTAATATAGCTATGGGATATCCACATATATTACAAACAGTAAAATGGTAACATATCCACAAAAGGATACAGGATGTGTCAAAAACCCAAGTGTATTGGCAGCAGACAAATCCACTTCAACATATATGCATATATAATGTATACTAGAAGTACAGTACATTATGCAGATATTTATTATTCTTTGTATAATGCATTATAAAATGAGCAGCAAGTGTAATGGGACAGGGAAAGAAACTATGCAGCATTCCAAGGCATTCAAAATCCTTGGACTGTACATTGTTTGCAGAGATTTTTTCTAAAAACTGCATTGCTCCACAATAATTTGGCAGGTTTAAGCAACTGCGTCAACCTGTGTGTGATAGGAGCAACTGTGAATGTTGCAGGGATGGACATGCTGCACACATCGTGATCCTAAGTTTCACAAAGAAAGAAAAGTGGGAGGGTGGAACATATGTCAACATAGGGCAGGGGTTGGCAACCAATGGCTCTTGAGCCAGATGTGGCTCTTTTGATGGCCTCATCTGGCTCTTTGACTGTAACAAGTGGTGCTCACATGCAAGCACCGGTCGTTACAGTCTTCCTGCTAATCACCGGCAAGCGCTGTAGAGAGAGAAAGCTCTCTTAGCACTTCTGAGTTGATAGCCAATCCGGAGCCATGATGTCACTGGCTTACGGGTTGCTAGCCATGTTTTCTTCACCCTCAAATA
The DNA here is from genome assembly GCA_019650415.1 of Pipa parva. Classification (NCBI taxonomy): domain Eukaryota; kingdom Metazoa; phylum Chordata; class Amphibia; order Anura; family Pipidae; genus Pipa; species Pipa parva. Next base: position 8,402 of record WMED01020740.1, read on the forward strand.
GCCATGACCATATTGCAAAATCTAAGAACTATTCACTTGAAATATTGAGAAAGCAATTTTTTTCATTGTGGTCAGGATAATTCACCTATCTGACTAACCAAATTCCAAATAAACCATGTTCCAGTTTTTTTTTAACAAATCAGGACCCTTCTCAGGAAAGATCAGCTTTGGGACCATACTGTACATGCATCTACTTTTGCAATCACTCAGATGATCCATATTTTATTCCCAGAATACTTTATTGTTTTCATACCATGGTATAGTCATGCAGTGTGGATAATCCATAAACAAGTGAGAAAGCAAAGCTATATTGCTTATGGTGCCCGGTATATAATGGCTGTTTGATTATACAGGGCCCCGGGCCTGACTTTGATATTTACTGGTTCTAAATACTTTTGCAAACTATAATAAAGAGAGCAGGAGAAGGAATACAGAGGAAATGAAAAAAAAAATTAAAAAAAAATCAGCAACATCCTTGGTACAGTAATATGAGCTTTTATCCCTTGCTGAACAAGTCCCTTTCTGTTGAATAAGTTCTCTTTATTGAAAGATATATTTGTTCTCTTTAAACATATTTGTTACCTATAAAACTGTACTGAGTGAACCTAACACTGCTTTGTGTACTTGTTAACTGTTCCATTAGCCATGTGACATACTGGGCCTTGTTCAGTTAATGGAACTTTAGCAGCGCTATGGATGATATCAGCCCTTCTGCTATTTCACCAGGGGGTTACATTAATATCTCAGTTCTGTAAGATGCTCCATTTCCCTTAATGCTATCAAACCTTAATTAGTACATGTCCCTTATTATATTTCTATATCCAACTGTTTTGTTGATTTTTTTTTCAGAATACTTGTATTGGTTTCTGTGGTGAGCAACAGTGAATTGAAGCAATAGTTGAAATTAATTAGGAATCGTATATCACTGACACAAGCACAATAATGAATATATTTCTTCTGAGCCTGATCTTAAGCTACACTTTGCTTTGTGGCTTTGTACACTATTTTAATGAATGACACATACAGGTAGACGTCTAAAATCCATGCTGTCTTATACTGATTCATGGTTTCTTTTCTAATTACCTTGCTTTGATAGGGGTTTTCATTCTTTAATAACTCATAGTATTAACCTCAAACAGAGAAGACCGTGTGCTCTCTGCAAATTGTTGGTGCTTATTGAAGCGATGCACACTTTGTGTTGCCAGCTTCATGCAAATGCTAGGGCTGTTTCCACTGGCAACAAGGAGCATTCAAATTTCATTGTGAAGTGTAAAGAACAAGCAAATTGCCAACAGATTTATAAATATATATAGCAAAAATAAATCTCAGTTGGCTGTCAAATGCAAAAATATTGTCAGATTGGAGATATAAAGTGGCCTTAACCTAGTTTATTTGAATAGGGTACATTTGTTTAATGATATTCTACTTCTTTGATGTGGTAATTTATGATATTGTTATGCCTTTGCTACACATCTTATCATTTTTATTTGTTTTGTTGTTCAAAATGAGCACCGAGGGATTTTCACTTTTTTCTTCACAATCTGCAAAGTTTATTCTACAAATAATATTCTTATCACCTAATTTGGTTAACAATTTGCACAGTGCACACCACTTACGTTCTGTAATTCCTCTTAGTGTTAATCATACCAGATCACTTTACTTTTTTCTCTGCCTGAAGGAAAGTTATATTCAGGGATGGGCAGGGTTTAGTGATGCAAATCATTTAAGAACTTCTTTATGTGTGGCACAGACAAGTAAAGTGGGTGAGATTGTGATATGGAGAACTGATTTAGATAAAATGTAATGGGCAGGGTTATGGTGGGGATGACTTATTGTGGGGTGGAGCCAAACAGTTGATTTCACGTATAACCCAGAGAACTTGAATGTTTGACCTGTTATTTGCTTAGCAAATCCAGAAGGCCTCAATGACTAAAGGGTGAATTCACCTCACTACAATTCGAGTCGCATCTCCAAAATAGATGCAAATTCTCTTCTCACTATTGAGAGAAGAGACTTGTTGAACAACGGACAGTGGTGATCACTGTCAGATGCATAGTGTGGCGTAGTGAGCGATAGATGTAGGATGAGAAGTCATACAGAGTGAGCTGAATTCGGCAAGTGAAGGGCAGTGATGTCAGTTTCATCAAACTCCACTTTTTTCTGTGAATATTTATTATTATTTAGGCAGTGCTCAGGGGTTAGCACTGCTGCCTTGCAGAGCTGAGTTCTGTGTTCAATTCCACCCTGGACTTCATCTGCATGGAGTTTGTATGTTTTCCCAATACTTGTGTGGGTTTCCTCCGACAATCAAAAAACATACATCTTTGTGTTTGACTGAATAGGCAAAATGAGATTATAAGCTCCATGGGGCAGGGACTGAAGTGAATGATGAACCTCTGCATAATATAGTAGCGCTATATGTTGGTCATGTTGGCATTTAGACACAGTCACCATTGTCACTTTTGAATGAATGGTCACCTTATGCATCACTGGAGCCCTGTCATCAACCCCCCAATTTACCAGTCTGAAGTGGCAAAGTCAAACAGGTGAAACTGGAGCAGTTCACATAGTTGCATTCACACCTTTGCACCACTCCTCTGCTTAGTCAATATTAGATCACCTGTGCAGACGCATGCAAAGAGAGGTGCTTCATAAGATTGCAACTATCGCAGTCGCCCAAGTTTGTCACGTTTTTACTACTTCACGGAGTAGTCATGGGCGAAATTTATTAAAATTGAAAAAATTGATATTGTGATATCGAATTTATTGTGATATCAAACAATTTTTGCAGATATCGTGATATCAATATTACTGATATCACGATATCGTAATTTTGATGATATCAGTAAAGTTGATGTAGCAATATTGGTAATATTGATATTGAGATATCGAATTTTCCATCAATATTATGGATTTTCCATAGAAATAAACAGATTAAAGTTTAGATTGAATTTCAATATCACATTATTGAAATTACCGGTATCAAGGAACATCTGATATCGAATGATCGATCTATGGTGCCAATATTGAGATATTGGTAGATATCATTCGATATCGCTATATCGGTAATATCGATATTGCAATATCATAAAATTTATTCAATATCGCGATATCGATATTTTCAATTTTAGTTAATTTTGCACATTAATAAGTGAACATGGGGAAGTAGAGAATAGATGCAAATTCAGAGCTCTACGTAACTATTCAGACTTTAGTCAAGTAGCCAATAGTCTCTAAGTCAAGCCTTTCATGTTCCCAGGTAAAAAGGTAATTTGAGGTGAACATATATTGGTTATATATTAAAGTTTGGACATTTGCATTGAGGTTTAAATTTGTGTCCATATTTTACCAACTTCTTGTATTCAATAATCTCTGAAATGTGGCCAACAGTTCAAAAGCTTACGATAGTCCTGAACTTGCACATATCTGTGCATCACTTTGCATGCACATGCATGCAACTTTAACCTATTTACCAGGCATCAGACTGTGTCAAAGTGTCAAATTCGGCAAGGGGTACTGCTTCAAATGTGCTGAAGAATGGAACGGGTCACCAGTCATCAAATGAGCATCAATGTCATCCTGTGCTGTTTGCGTATATACAAAATTTAACAATCAGTATTTAGCTCCAAAGTATGCATAGTATATACAAGCTTGACACAAAGGGGGTAATTCACTAAGCTCCGAAGTGA
>WMED01020741.1:0-12090 GCA_019650415.1 Pipa parva
CATTTACAGTTGCTGTAAATTAAACACTGTACCACCGCCCTTCCCTCCCTGTAACACTTGGGACAGCTGCAACTTTGGATGTCTTACCTAGAAGCTATGGCTACCTGTCCCTAGAAATGCTACAAATTAATAACATTTTTCTCTAATATTAAAAGATAGCTTTGTCTTTTAAAATGGGCGAGACCCAAGAGGTCTTTTAACACAGTTACATTTGCAATATTACTTTTCTTGTTGCTTGCTAGATCAGCAATTGTTGGCTGCTTTAGCCAGAGGAGGACAATCTATTAACAACTCATAATCAAAGAGATCCTGTGCTCCATTTACTGTGCAGCCACTCCAAACACTAGCACAATAATCTAAACAGCAAACCTTAGGCAATTAAGTGGATGCTTCCAACCCTCTCTCAGGATTTACACAGAAAACATCTGCTGCTTGTTGCTAAAGGCACTTTACATTTCATGGAGAAATCCAACAAACTGCCCAATGTTTGCCGTTTCTCTATTGAGATTAGAGGACAATTTGTTGTTCTGTAAGCCATTTTGCAATGGAGCCTTGCAATTTACACTATAAAACTAAAATATAAATAAAGTGTGGGGCTGAACCCTACTTACAAGAGAACCAGGTGGCCAGTCTGTCCCTCCAAACATATGGGAACTGTTCACCACTGACTGGTGCTGACAGCAAGCAAGAGGAATGGTAAATAACATCCAGCAATAATAAGGAAACACTTGGGGGTGGGCAATGCTCTATAAACTAATAGCAGCAATCAGACTACACATGATTATGTACATGTAACTAAACCTACAGTTATGTATATTTAACAACTCAAAAGCACACACACAGGAACTCTAAAGACAAGTTGGCCAATAAGGTAACCAGCCAAGCATAGAAAGGATATTTACATCTTCTATTGAAGTCCGCAGGCTCATTCCATTGGCCAACCTGGCTACAAAGTTCTAGGAAAAAGTAACATGGAAAAAGTTTACAGTTTTCTAGCATTAGTAAGAAACCAAGCATTGTGCATAATAAAAAACCTCAAGATTCAAGAACAGCTGAAAATTTCAGTTCAGACACCACCTTTACGAAAACCACTTTAATTTTTAACAAGAGTGAAAATGTAACCTCAAATTTGTTATGAGCCAGTCCAAATTGGTGCTTATAAGCATGGAACAAAGAACATTTTCTATGAAACACTACATAATCTCATGCAATACATTACCAAGTCATTAGCTGCACTACATACCATAACATTAAAAGCCCAGCAACATAAAAATCAAAATGACTATTTAATTGGATGGAATGGCAGTAATTCAAATACAGCAATTGTAAAAATGCTCTCTTTGAAGTTAATTCATGAATTTTATAGCTTGGACTGTTCTTATCTTTACTAATAGTCATGTTATACAGACCACCTCCAATCACATTGTTTTCCATGGTACTTAAAGCATATGGAAGTGTACTCTAAAGTCCAATTTTGAAAGATGCAACAATCTCTTACTTTCTACACACAAATCAGAATTTTAGAAATCAGCTTTAGCATCTACAGTAACTAACCGCTGCATTTGAGCCATTTTTAATTCTTGGTGTTACTGTTCTTTTAAAAACGTAAGCCAAGCAATATCCCCAATTAGAAGCAGAATGAAACACAACATTCAATTAGTTGACACCGAATATCCTGATAACTGATAAATATATACCCAAGGTCATTTTTACAGTCTCCTACAAAAGCGCTATAGAAAATAAAAGGGATACACAATCAGTTACTGAAAAAAAAATTAAACACCGCCTCCCTTATTTATGCTTTGGATAAAGTTAAAAAGCCAATCACTGGGCCCTTTGTCTTGTTTCAATCACTGCCTTCTGGCATATAAAATTATGTATTTAATTCTTTGCTGGCAGTTTACATCGCTCCTACTATACCGAGCACTTCTCCAATACATTATAACGGTGTACTGAGCTGTGCATAGAGTCACTATAAACATGTAGATGCCATCAGACTTTAATAGATCAACGTTTAATCATCGTAATTAACGGGTCATCGATTAGGGAGTTTTTAATGATGGGTGTCTTGTCTTATAGTAATCATTCCACATACCCCCCCCCCCATTCATTCACATGCTACTGCAGCTGACTTTAATAAAAGCAAACATCACATGGACAGAGATGACTAAGAATGCTGGAAGTTGTAGTTCAGCAGTATCTGCAGTGAGTATCACTCACTAGTACAGATTAAGGGCTGCTGCTAACAAAGGGCAGGCTCCGGGCAGGGTAACCAGCCCCCCCTCCTCCCCACGTGGAAAGCCTCTATAAGGCCGCCCTTTGTGCTACCGGCATGTGGGCGGGGCTGTGGGGGAACACGTGGAGACAGGATCCCGGCGGCCCTCTCGCCTACCCACGCGCTTATTACGTCACTGGGCATCCCACCCCACGAGTGAAATTCCCCGCAGTGCGCGCGCGGTAATGTTCCGCCATTTTATAACACTTGGGCTGCCATGATATCGGCATCGCAAACACCGCAGAGCGAGGGCCGCCGGGAGTCGTAGTCCACATGTGGGTTTCCCCATGGATGCCAATTCGCCTCACCAGTCACTACAAAAGGAAATCCCGCCGCCGTGTGAGGCGCGGACTACAACTCCCAGCATTCTCTGACACGGCTCCGAAGGCCGCTACATCTCTAAGCAATGCGGCAGTATATGTGCCGCCGCCGCCTTCATACATTACACCTCCCCCCCCCAGCCATTATAGCGGTGATAACTCACTTCCATGTTACAGGTGCTTGCTTCAGCCATCTTGGCGTCAGTCTCCCCCTTCTTCTTCTCCTCCTCTAAGATCTGACTGAGCCGCTCACAATTGTACAAATGAGCTTCTCAGGAGAGAACTGCGACATGCGACGCGGCCCGCAACCCTTAAATATATAGGCACGGCTGCTCCGCCCACTCGCCCGGCGTCCTTCGCGCTTTTTTTTTTCTTTCTGCTCCACACCAGGGCTCTGAGTAAGTCCGCCCTTCCTGTAAATCCCACCCCCTCCGTGGCCGCTGATTGGTCGGCGTCACTGAAGTCTAGTTCTTTTTACTGGCAATGAACCCCGCCCCCATTCGTTTTCCCGCGTCGCTGATTGGTTAATCTTGAGCAATGCGCGAGGCTCCGTGTAAGAAAATGGAGTCTTTGTATTGAGCCAACGTGGGGATGAGGCTAGGGTGGTCCAGGCTTCCTGAGCCGCGGCCTGTGGGGTGCTGTGTTTTATTATCTCAATGCCGTGTATGTAAGACGCCATTACCTCCCATTCCTACCAATAAACTCCCTCTCTGGCTGTGCTCCATGCTTCTCTAGGTGCCACTGTCTGCTCCTCTCATTCAATGGAGCCAACCCCGTTTCTATTTATATGCCCACAGCGCTTTACATGCCTTATCCCAAGTCTCTAGCCCACAGAGCTTACACTCTAGTCAGAGGCCCTATGCATTGTGACTTACCCATGAGTTGCATGAGCTGATCCAGCTCCCCATGCCCAAGCACGGTCCTGCCTCTCCTGCAGTGATTTCATACCACTGCCTTCAAGTTCAAATCCAATACCCCAGTTTGTAGGTGGAGGTGTAGTAATTCTACCCCAATCTCCCCATTTCCATAATGTCTTTTCATTTCTACACACAGTGGTGGGTGTTTGTAAGAAAATATGGGGGAGGGGGGGGGGGCTTTCATAAAATGCCAATTTTACTGGGAACTCAGGGTGTGACCCAGAGACTTGTAACATACATTGTCACACAATTGTAAATATAATAACTGATTTTAGAGATTATGGGGATGTCTGATATTATTCCAACAGAACAGCAAACAAGAGAAATGATGAAGAGAACAGACAATGAGATTATTGTCACAGTTGTAACTTTAGATAGATACAGACAGACAGACATAGACAGATAGATATAGACAGACAGACATAGACAGATAGATACAGACAGACAGATACAGACAGATAAATAGATACAGACAGATACAGATAGATAGCGTTTGTCACTGAGTAGTACATGTATACATACCAGCGAAATTAAAGTGTGTCCATATATAATAAATATACACTATAAAACACAATGAGTACAATAAATTTGTATATAAAAGAAGAAATAAATATTAGAGGAGAAGAAAAGTTCAATCAATAATGTGAATGAATACGAAACCATGCAATGCAGATTGTTTATCAGGAACAGATTATTGCAGAATAGTGGGAGTGTGGGGGGGGGGGGGGGGGGGGGGGGGGGGGGGGAGGTTCAATTTGACAATGATATCAGGGAAGAAGCTTTTTCTAAGTCTATAAAATTTAGTTAAAAGTCTATTTAAAATTTGTTGCGATTTTGAAGCTGCCCGTGACACGCGTGTTTCAAATTTATATGGCCCCCCCCAGGCAGAGAAAGGTTGGGCATCACTGCTTTAAGATAAAGGTAAATGTAAGAGACAGCGTACAGCGCAGCTGTTCATGTAACGTTATTAAATATAGTATGAGGCTACAGGGCAGTTTTGGCTTTTTCCATGCTGTAGCAGAACAGCACACCTTGTATTCCTTTTCTCCTATATATACTATTCCATAGAGACAGATTGAGCATGTGCTTGGAAAGTGACCTCTCGAGTCAGCAGTTTAAAACTCCCCCATGGGGTATACAGGCAAAGGCAGACAAGTGACCTAGTTTAATTTGAAATGTTTTTAACTTTACCTTTTTGTTATTTTTAGCTCTATTGGCTGTTTGATAGCAAAGCTAACGACCGGTAATTAGGATTATTAATGTCTAAGGTTCAAAACAAAGTGGGCTATGTGGTTTATCCAATAGGAATGCAAATATATCCAGGCTGTTCACTACCTGATGAAGGGAGGCAATTGCCCCCCAACCCCTGAAAGATTGGATAAACTTTTTCCACAATAAAAATGGAGATTTCCATTTGATACAACACTGTAAGCAGCCTGGATTTATTTGCATTGCACAGTTGTTTTGGGTCTGCTGGAGTCGTTCCCGGCTAGCTCCTGGATAAAGCATAGGTGAATGTGACAGGACTGTTTAACTTTATCCCATATGAAAAAATTGATTTTTTTTTTTTATTACAGCTCAGCTACAAAATAGTAGCTAGTGTGGCCTTGGCATTACAGAAGGCAATACAAAATACAACATTTTTGGGTAGACGGCAGTAAACATGTTTTAAAGTGTTATGCTTACAGCATAGTGACAATTGTATTGTCAATTTGTGCAGGAGAGGTCATGGTGATGTTAATACCACAGAAAAGGTTCACCATCACTGGCCTAGGAGAATTGACTCAGGCACATGTGTTGTCAAACCAAAGACTAAGGGGAATTCAGCATTCAGCGAAGTGAGCTCCGAAGTCTTCGGCTCACTTTGCAAATGGTATTATGCGCATGCTGATGTCCTGTGAGCGGACATCAGCATGCACATTAAAGGGATTCCCGTCTCGGTGAGACCAAAAGAGTTGCCTCACTGAGACTGGAATCCCTTTAATGCGCATGCTGATGTCCGCTCGCAGGACATCAGCATGCGCATAATACCATTTGCGAAGTGAGCTGAAGACTTTGGAGCTCACTTTGCTGAATGCTGAATTACCCCCTAAATCTGATTCAGATATCTCTTTTGTTCATTCACTTTGCAGTTTGTGCATATGATAAAAATAAACTATTAAAACTTTAATTCTCTATTTTTGAAAATTCTTTTTTTGCAGCATTTTTCCCTACAATGTTTGCACAGTACTGGTTGTCTAGGGAAAACTACTGCAGAACATCTGGGAGTCTGTTGTGCATTTAAAGGGGCACTATAGTGCTGATAAAACAGCACACATACAAACTCCTTTATGCTAAGCCAATTGCTGACACAAATAAGTAAAAAAATGTTTAGGGAAGAAATACTTGCAGTTTGTTTCCCTTAATTAGTTTTCCTGAGAGCTTCTCCCACTCCACCTCATCTTTCTGTTCTGCAAGCCTGACAACATGAGAATAAAAAGCTGCCTGACTGCTATTGGTTAAGCAGTATGCTGACCTTTTGGCCACATAAATTAAGTTGGAATGCAGGAGATTACAGAGGGAAAACTGACTTGTGCACACGTGCTATGTTGTCAGTAGGGTAGAAATGTCCGGGGTAGGGTACCTTTTCATGGAAAACTGGCCAGTACACCTCACACACATTTCCTGGTGTGTCCAGGAATTTATTAGTGCTGCCTACTCAATCATTCACTCATCACATGAAACATCTACTGGGGAGAAATGTTTATTAAGGTATAGTACTGCATATGTAAAAATGTAATCTGACTATAGTCCCCCTTTAAAGCTCCCAGTGTTCAGAGACGCCTCTCTATAGTTGCAGGCTGCACCATTGGAAAGAGGTCAGTGCTTCACCTACCTGCTTCCTGGTATTACCTTTTATTAGGCAAGTCCTATGAGCTCTGCATTTAATATTGGGGAATGTGTCCTGCAAACTACATTTTCATGTTTTGCTCTCAACATTTCCCACAGAAGAATGCTCCCAACACACAGCACCATATAAGGTTAGAAGCATTGTGGCCATTGAGCATGAATTTGAGTATGGTTTGGCTTTGTTCATTGTAACAGGATACAAGACAGATGGGAAATATGAATTGTAACTAGGTTTAAATAGAAAGAGCACTAGGAGGTTATTTATCAACAGAGGCAAAAGTTCTAGTAACCCATAGAAACCAATCATAATGTGTATTTCAGGATTTTAGTTTCCCTATATCACTGAATGCTAACAGCTGATTGGTTGCTACGGGATACTAGACCTCTAGAAAGATCGTCCCTGTTGATGAATTCTCCTGTATCCTAGCATTCTGTTCATAAAATTGTAGTAACACTATAGTGCCTAGTTCACTTGGAGCCAGCATTTGAATGGCCCATCAAATTTCCAGACATCCCAGACCACAGTGGGTCTTCCAAATTGCATCATCATGACATATCCCTGAATGTTTTATAAATGGTTTATAGACAAAAAAAAAAAAAGGGGGTTGAATACAAATATGGTGAATCATAGGGACTGAGCAGGGGAATAAAGAAACAATAACCTTCCACATAAATAAATATTACAATAGAGATGCAGTTGAAGAGCTACAAAAAAGGACTAACTTTGAGTTTCTTCTTTAACCACTTCTAAGAAAAAAAAAATATGTAAAACACATTTTAAAATGGCAGTTATCTCTACATAGCATGTAAAATGTAACTAATGTATCTCTCAGTCAGAATATCTCATGCCACTGCCAAAAGTTATCTTTTTTCCCCTCCAACTATATACCTCCATTGCTGACTGCTTCAGAAAGGTATCAAGAGTCATCTGGACCCATTAAATTAGGACAGCTGGATGGAGAAGGACACAATTAATTGATTTGAAGTGAAATAAATCATATAATTCATCAAGTTGAAAAAAAAGTGAGACCGACAGAGCACATACAAGAATTTCAAATCCAATTTATAAAATGTATAAATATATAACAACTAATACAGGTTTGTCCAAAGCAGGTGGAGGTCAGAGAATACAATGCAACACCTTGTACAGGTCTGAAACCTAAATAGGTTTCACAGTTTTTGTAGTTACACATGTAGAAAAAGAGTAATACATCCGGAAATATAAATCAATAGCATCTTTCTATCAATCAGTCCCTTTTGGCAACAAAGTTTGGTGCAATCCAAGTTTACAAAACATTTTTTTCAATAACTTATTAAAAACAGTCAAAAATATTTACATCTATAATAATTTTTTTTCTAATTACCCAGCCTAGGCAGCACAGAGAAAATGATATTTGTGTAAGTCAAGTAAACATTGCCAGCTGATATAAAGTAGTACTTTAAACTGATGCGGTATACGGCAGGATGGTACCAAAACATACTTCCACAGTATAAAAGATGTAAACTAAAATGTACCTAGAAGGAATTCCCTTTTGTATGAATCATTAAAATGGGAAAAGTAGAGTCAATGCTCCAAATCTGGCACATTAATCAGGCTATTTATTATACTCATTATTGCATAGAGGACCTCTTCCCAGTTATAGCATCGGGCTAAAAAAAACATATTTTCCATAATGTAAAAATGTCTGACAATGGCCATCAAAGTAATCCTTTTTTAAAACAAAAAAGGACCAAACTGGCCCATGTAAGTTAAGCAGAATGCAATGCACCTGGCTGGCTTGAGTGCATATTATTATTGCCCTTTTTCAAATATTTCAGTAAAATAACATTTAAAAAAAACTTAGAAAAAGAATTATCGATTAAAAACCATTAAGGGGAGGGTAAGGTTGCAGGTTGGCTGGCATACTAACTTACCACCTCCCAGGTAAGCAAAACTAACTAATCTTAAAATCTACCAGAGTCCTCCAGTTCACAGTAATAGAGCATTCTATCAGCTCAGAGAGTCATGGGTTTAGGATTGTCCCCTCAGCCCTCTGACCCAGCACTGATGTGTAAGCCAAACCTTTTATCACAGTTTACATGTGTGCATGTAGCCTCTATGCTGTAACACGGAGCATTTAGCAAGGAGTTCGTGAAACCCTGTAATGATAGTGTTGTGTTTTTGTTACAGTGTTGAAATGAGCCATCAAATTTAGAGGAACCAGCCTTCAATGGTTATTTGACATGTAATGGTCACTGGTAAATTCACGATTTTTTCTATTATCTTATTTTATCTATTTATTTTCATTTTTTTTGTGCCAGTTATAACCACTTTCTTACAGAAGTATCTCCTCTCACCTACTTCCTCTTATTTCACCGACTTCATACACAGGTTAGAAAATTATGAAAGAAACAATCATGAAAGAGCAGGTTAAAAGCAGCACTGTGAGGTTGCACACCTGCAGAATTCTGAGTGGTTATCAATGATTCTAAAGCTTTTCATTGAAATCCTCACTTAAGATTCCAAATGAACTGCTGAAGATGACAGAGAAAAGGGGTCTGTAAAAGGAAGTGCTGAGAAACTGAAAAGGGATGGAAATAATTCAATAAAATGCATTGAAAAATCTGTTGGAGGCTGGACTGTTCCTTTAGATCATTCTCAATCTTTTTTTGCAGTGACCCTTTATCCGTGACCACGACAATTTTAAAGTCGCGACCATGACAATAATTCCATAGCACCATCACGACTGCGACAATATTCCCATAATCATATGGTAATATTGTTGCGGTTGCAACTTTACCATAGAAATATTGAACAGTTGCAAATTCAAAATTGTTGCGATCTGCTTTAGATTATGATCACCAATGATTTTCTAAAAGAAATGTATGCATATTCCAATTGGGGTTTCTTCAGCCAAACACCATTTAACATAAGAAAAGAACAGTTGTAAACTAGTGCACACACTATGTTCTAGTTCTAGGACAGTATGGTTAGAAAAAAATTACCAAAATTAAAGATTGTTGTAAAAATAATCTCGCTCGAGTAGAGTTCCCTGAGGGGGTTCCAATAAAGTTGTTCAAGACATTCTGTTGTCGGTACCAAGTACATAAAGTATTGATGTGAAGCCAGTAGTGTGTAGAAACCAGAGACGTTATTAGGGGACTTTTGTTAAACAAACGGAATCTTCCGTCACATCATTAGCACTGGATTGGAGGTAGACTCAAGTTTCTGCCTTTAATCTAGCTGGACGTCTGTAATATCACTTTGAGAAACAATGTTTTCCTGCAATGAAACAAAAACAAGTTATCAATACTTTTCTTTCTAGTTTCTTCCATGAACAAAACTGTACAGGAGAGATTAGAAATTCCATGGCCCAGGTAAGATAGATTAACAACGTCCTTTAAAGATTTAGGGGTTATTGGCTAAAGTGCGAATTGTTGCTTAAAGGTATGAATTCGCCAGATAAAAACAGTCGCAATAAACTGCTATTGTCGCAGTGGTGACTTCATTAAGGGAATATTGTTGCAGTTGTAACTTTAAAATTGTTGCGGTCACAGATTTGCTATGAGAAGCCATCAGTTGAATTCTCAATTTAGTCAATAACACCCTTAGCCTAAAGGGAATGGTAGAACTGCAGATGTGACAAATTAAAGCAACAATAACATAGCAATAAGGGATGTCATTATTCTAGTGCTAGACATAGTATTTCACAGTATCTTACATATTTCAGTTAGTTGAATCTACACTGATAAAGAAATACTGTAGTCCCACTGTCAAGGCAAATTGCAACTATGAAACTGACTGAGCCTATTTGACTACAGAAAGCTTGGCACAGTGGGGTATACAACAGTAAGGTGAAGTAATGAAGTTCAGTGGGGTACATCCACCAGAATGTCCCCACTGGGTTCCCTCGCCACCACAATTTTTCTTGAAAACCCCTATTAACCGCAGTTAGGGTTAAAGCTCTGTGCCCATCCTTCCATGAGCCTGGCAGCAGATGTGACATGGTGGAAGGGTTTGAACTAGTGGATGGAGGGAAAGCTGGACAGCAGTGACCAGGTGGGGGTTAGGGGATTACAAAATATGTTGTCTTTAGCGAAAACACAGGTACATTGGAAAACAGATGTTGTTCCTTAAAGAGATACTATTCCAAATATCCAGAACCACAAGACCAAGCATTGGCATTCCAGCTTTTGAGATTTACTTGACCTTAACATTTCTTCCTTGGCACATTTTCTACTGGGAAAAGGGCTCTACACAAACCCAGCCCAAAACAACATCCTAAGATTATAACAGAAAATGGGTCCTTAAAGAGGTATTCACTTACCCAACCCCCCTGCTCTTGCAGCCAAGGCACAAACATGTCCATATATTGCATACTATAGCCCATCAGTGTATGCACCGCATGACTGTTAATACCAGCCACTTTTCTGGTAAGCTCCATAGTAAGGGCAATCTTGGTCAGCTCAGGGCTCTTCCGTACACCAGCTTCATTAGTGACAACCTCTGCCTGGCTGGTAAAGACCTCTGCTAGTTGGGAAAAGCTATTGTAAGACATCCTGCTGAGCGTGTTCCTCAGGAATGGATCCTTGCTGATCTGTAAGATATAACATGAGAAAATGGCACGTTAGCAGCAATTCCTCAAACACAGACAATACGTGCATGTCACACACAATGCAACAGAATATTTAAATACAGATGAGCAAACAAGTTAAACTCTGGAAGGGTATGAGGAAAAGAAAATGTAAAATGGTAGTGCATAGCACCAAACTCTGGCTTGGAGCTCATATGAATCGGCTAATTGGCTGCTGCTGCTATCTTTGTTTTACTAGACAATGAATTATGTTGGAACCCTTTATTTAAACCCCTTTGAGTGTCAGGGCCTGTTGATCAACGCGTCCTCCCTTGATGATGTGCACGCTCTCTCATGTGACATTTGCCGGTGCGGGACTTCATTATCAGCGTGGCTGGAGAGGGCTGCGCATCTTAGAGGAGATCTGGAGACTTGGGGATGCCAGACGCCATACAATCGCCGGCAGAGAAGGAAGATGAAGTCTATAACACGGCAGCACTTCTTTTACAGGTAAGAATTTAATTTTTTTATAAAAAATTGATAAAATGCATTTAATAAAAGTTAGCAATTAATATAAATAATTAAATGTGTTTTTTTTATTTTGGCCATACTGTTCCTTTAAAGGAGAGCTAAAGCTATAAAATAAAAAAAGACTTATTAAAAAACTTACCTTATATAGAGATGAATCGCTATAGTCACAGCATGAACTGTGCTGTAATTACCCAGCACCCAATGCTTCTTCACAGTGCAGGCTGACAGAGAAGCCAGCGTGAAGCTCCTCCCACTTGGTTGGATCATTGGCCCAAATGGTTGAAACGTCATCACGTTCAATGCGGCGGCCAATGAGAACGCTTCCCCACAATGAGTGTGATGATGTGTGAGACCAGTGAACCAAGTGGGAGGAGTTTCGCATTGGCTTCTCTGTCAGCCTGCGCGCTGTGAAGAAGCATTGGGTGCTGGGTAATTACAGCACAGCTCATGATGTGACTGTAGTGATTCACTTCTATAAGGGTAAGATTTTTAATAACTGGGTGGCCAGTTAGCGGGTGTGGCAGAGACTGTGAGACATCGAAAACATGAGTTATTTTTTTTTAAAGAGAATGTTGCTTTATGCTACAAGAAAATATTTTAGTAAA
>WMED01020742.1:0-12090 GCA_019650415.1 Pipa parva
ACTGATCAATAAAATATTGATTTCATTTTCCATTAAACTAAACTAGACTACACATCTGAAATGATAATTATTACATCAATCACTCTAATATATCTGAAGCTATATTTAGCATGCTTAACAAGGTCTTACTCTACATTTCAGGAAAGCAATAACGTTTTCTAGCGAGTTCTTTACAACTGTTTTAAAAAAAAAAGAACATTTAAAAAGCCCCATATCCATCTCCACGAGCTGCAACAGCAAATGCAGGATAGGCTTCATAGGTTGTATAGGCCGTTAAATCTTGTCCAAGAGCAACAGCTTGTTTCAACTGGGTTGCAGCCATTGCTGCAGGGGTATTGGCAATAGTATAGCCTAGAATAAAGAAAATAAATAAATGGTTTATGGGTGTGAATTAGCTGACATTAACCAGAAGTAAACAGCTGTGCACTTTCACTAAGTGATACCAAAGTCACCATATGAATCTTTTCCATGCAAGCCTCTTGTTACCCTATTCAGCTCTGGAGAGGGGGACAGAAAGGCTTAAATATCTACAGAAAAAGCTAGGAGATACTGAACTAGAGTTATATGCTTGATTACTTGGAGATACGCTGATAGGGAAGTGCTATAAACTCTCTAGTTAGGATCTCCAGAAGCTACCATTTAGAAATGTTGAAGAATTGAAGCTCATTGATAAAGCTTAGCAATGACAACCTTTTTCTCCCTTTTAGGACAGCTACCATATTTAAGTAACATGAGGGGGGAGTGTCCCTTTAAGTTGAAAAAGTTGATTGTTGTGGTCCAGCTAAACACTCATGAACCTTGATGTAAATTTGAACTGTACTTTACCCTCAGGCAGTTAATCACCATTTTCTGTTACCACATCATGTGTTCACCTATATACTATAGGGGCAAGGGTAATAAAATAGTGGTGAACAATATATTTCCTCTTTTCCCTATGATATGGCCTATGCGTGTTCAATCTGCAATAGTGATCCCTTGCTCTCATGTAGTGGGGTTCCATGGCAAGGCCATAGATGTAGGCAGGTTATTTGACCCAGGTTATATATTACAGTGTTTTAGAGGAAAATCAGGCCATGCCGGGCTAGAGGGCTGAAAGAAGCAACAGAGAGAGTTAACGACTCCTTGGAGAGATCAGTCCCAGAAAGGGCAATCATAGAGACCCTGTGAGGCTTTCAAAAAGAAACCCAAGTGTTCCATTGCTGTGTAGAGAGCTGTATGGTAGCATATTGTAAGAACCTTTACTGCGTCAGGAACAGTAAGTATTGAGAGTATTGTAATGCCTCTCCAAGAAGATAACTAGTTATCAAATATTACTATTACTGTACCCTGGTATAACTGTGTAACTCTTTCATAAGAATGGCACGGATGAGTAGCAAACTAAAAACTGTGCAAGGGGAGATTAAAATGGTAAAAATAGAGAGAGGGAAGTGTAGTGTGAGAGAGATAAGAGGAGAAGGTGACAAAGAGAGGTAGTCCTGAGACGGGGTAGGGGTAGAAGAGAGTGGTGATGTCAGAGACTGATATAGCATACCCGCATAGGCTGTTGGATGCTCTGTCGTTTCAGTGGTAATGCCCAAGGTCTGGAGAGTGTAATCAGCTGCATAGGTCTTTGCCTCCTCCACTGATATACACAGTTTTGGTGGTGTAAAAGGATGGCTAAATAAAATAAAACAATAACATTTCTATCTATGGATTCATATAAGGTTGCATTATTATTGTATATTATTTTTAGGATTCTATGGTCAATCTAAAAAGAAACAAAAAATTATGGAACAGGCATTGGTCCATGTGGTCCTCCTGATGATTGACCAGATAGACCCAAAATTCCACAAACCACTCATCAACTTTTACTATAGTAAATACATCCACATATTAAAGTGATAAATACCATGCTGATCATAGAATACATTATTTAATTTATTTATTATTTGTATTATTTCCTATGAATCAATGATGCAGCAAAAAAAAGTGTTGAAGGGGCGAAATATAGTGATGAAAATTATTTATAAAGGTTTTAAAAGTTTTGAATTTAGTGTTGATCTGAATTTCATAAAAGAAATTGCCGCCTTTTGATATATTCATGCTCCTTAGTCTCCCACTCAATAGTAATGCATATCAGTGCAGCAGATTAGCAGTAAGTTGCATTAGACAAAACAAAAGCCAAGTACTACATCAGTTGTGTTCTTAGAAAAGGCTTACATTGAAGGGTTTTGGCTAGCAAGAGCTGGGATGGTGACCTTATACAGAAAGAGCTGTCGTTGGTCTTGTCCTATGGCTGAATGAAGCTGATAGACTGGTTGTCCCCAATTGTTCTTCTGGCATATTTCTTCTAACACCTAAACAGAAGAGAAAACAATTGAAATATTACTATTGAGTAAAGAATCATAGCGTTGACTATGTTGAGATATAATATATAGTGCCGCATGGAATGTAGGAAAAAAGAGATAGCTGGCATTTTAATTTGTGCAAAATCTGGGCCTCAAACCTCTCATGGGTCTCCCAAGCATCTGACTTGAGAGTTGAGCAAGCGCAGAAGCAGAATTCTGATGCTAAACTGATTTGGCACTTGCCCAACTTGCTGAAATTCAATTGGAAGTGGAGAGGATCACATCGGTGTAAGACAGATAAGGTTTCTAGTGAGACTAGGAGTCAATCAATGAACCTTATCAGTAAGTATCTCCCCCCTTCCCACTTAAGAATCACCCCAAAAAATAAAAACAGAAAGAAAGAAAGAAAAAAAATTCCTTGATTTCTACTTCAAAGATAACATATATTAAAGTGCTGGCTGTCATGCCAGTTCAAACAGGTATATTTATGGTTCTGGAGTTACTGGTCCTTTAATTGCAATTGCAGAGACACATATCATGTTTGAAGAGTCAGTAGTGTCATGCTCACTGTGCCAGCCTACCTGTGGGGCCAGTTTAACGCCTTGTGGTTTTAGGGTGACAGTGGTCATCGGTGTTATCTCCATTCCCGGTAATATGTCATATAGTTTGTCATCTGCCCTTTTGTCTCCTTTCATCTGGAATCCCATATATCCTCGTCCCAAGCCGGTGTATGCCAAGTATCCCCGTCCTCCCAGTCCTCTAACTCCCGCCGCCCCTACAGGTACACTCATGTAAATTTCTAGGAATGCAAGAAGGCACCAAGCTGTATCAAATCAGCAGAAAATCACCCTGATTCTTCACGTCATGGTGAGGTCAACCCAATATACAGAGAACAAGTTTTCTGGAATGGAAGAAGCAAATTATCTCACCAAATTCAAACCTCAGTTTTTCTTTCTTCTACAAATGTATCAACAATGGATTATGGAAAATAATTTCTATTTACAGAGTGTACATCCCCCCCTGGCAGTTCCTTATAGACTTTATAGGCTGTAAGCTCAGTGCCAGGTATCTGGTGAAAAGGCAAATATAATTTGCAAGATGTTTCAGTAGGATTCATTATCTAAACAAATGTATATATGGAGTGTATTCCTAATCAGAATAAATTTAGTCTACCCATCTCCAACTGGAGTGTTCACAGATTACAGCACAAATATATAACAAGAAACAATTACTTAATAATAGTAATAATAAGCAATTACTTAAAATGAAACAGAGGTACTGGGGAATTGTCTTCTCCAAAATGTTTACACTCTGTCAGTAGAAATTCTGATGGAAATTGTGAGTGGACAAATGTTTTTACAAGACTTATGTCTGTAGCATTTCTTTTCCCCCCCAAGACTTTCCAAAAACCTCGGAGTTGGTAACAGCTGAATTCAGAAATTTTCATTCTCGATATTTTGTGCTTCTTCAGAAAATATTCAGAAAATACACTTGTTCTGTGTGTAGACTGGGTTTCCATCACTGGTAAATCCATGCACAAATTAAAAAAGATTTTATTTGCATATTTTTAAACCTATTTTTAATTCAGAATACTAACCTACTTTGATAAAGGACATGACTTTGGGTTAATTTTGATTTTCTCTCAGATTCATATATTACTTGTGAATACAGATTGCAAATTATAATAATTGGAAATATTATAGTGTGTTAATGATCTTACAAGGTAGTTTAAATCAAGCATATACCTTGTAAATATATCTTTTATTTATCATTTAGAATAAAATTACTGTCGACATGACTTATTCTCCCCTAGACCAACAAGATTGAGGTGGTACAGACATTTAAGGCAATGCTTTCTGGGAAATATATGCAAATCAGCTTTTTTAGATAGAAGGAAATATCTGTAAAAATGAAAACTTGAGTTGTTGTGGATTTGACATTCCTAATAAAGGGGAAACGGGAACAATAGTTTCCTAAATTCGTTGTGTCTACAGTTTAAGTGGCTCATAAACAGCTTTTTTAGAATAATAATTATATAAGTCTACTGTCTAGTATAGGTGATACCATTTATTGGCTAACTGAATAGATGGTGAATGTAAGCTTTCAAGACTACTTAGATATCTTCTTCACATGGCTACACTATACTTTAGTCAACTTACATTCAACCTAAATTACAAACCCAACTCATGAACTCTGCTTTGATGGTTGCAGATTTTCATGGTTTGGTGTTTGTTCTAAAGGTAACAACAGATACTCATTGTAAATCGACATTCATTTGTAAAGAGAATTATGACCAGACTGGGTTGACGCAATCATTAGGTCAGTTGACATCTATAAAATTCATTTGTATCCTGTAAAAAAATAGGTAATTGTTTGTAAATTACCTCTGACTGAAGGAGGGCGAATGAGGTTGCGGTTGCTGACATAACCTTTTGTGGGAGGAAATTGAATGCCAGGGATTGCAGTTGTGTAGGCTGGGGGTGCATAGAAAACAGGAGCCCCCAGGTAGGCCGTAGTTGGATCATAGACATGACCTATTGTGTATGTGTATTCGCCTTGCACTGCAGCTCCTCTGCCTCCAGTTCCTCTTGTGTATCTAATATAATTTTCTTTGTCCACTGGCTTGGCCAAGGTAACTTCTATTGGGGAACCATCAATGATCTGCAAACAATGACAGGAATTTTTTACCTAAAGGTGATGTAACATCAGAAGAGTGTCCCTATGCTGTGCAGCTACAGAGCTGTTCACTGAAACATCACACGGGGACATTTTGCCCCTTTCTTTAGGACCATATACAAGGTTTTAAAAGAGAAAAAAATGTCCTAGGGGAGGAGCAAAGAACTTGGTTGATTTTTACTGGTTTTAATGGATTTTGAAATAAAGAAGGTGTTGTAACTTTATATGGAGATGGTTAACATATGCTGAGCCACACGAATGTCTCATTATACATATGCATATATGGCTTATTGTCCCTACTGGCATAACATAACTAGATAAAAGCAGAATATCATAAAACTACAGTAAGGCTTCATCCAAAATTCAATGTTTATCTTACCTTTCCATTTAATGTCTTCATTGCGTCAATGGCATCATGGCGATTATTAAAGTGCACAAAGGCATAATCTCTGATTTTTTTTACTCTTTCAACGGCACCTGTGAATGATAACTGGGTGATTTAGAAACTGCATAAAACACCATTATATTGGTTACCATTATATTCTTAGTGATCTGACAAAGGTACAAGAATTCAGACGTGTACCTGAGGCTAGAACAACCACTGCTTCTAGTTTTGTAATTGGTTGCTAATAAACTCAAGAAATTAGCATTCAAAGGTGTAAGTATATCATCCATTTCTGTAATGGGATTTTTAATATTTATTTGTGTTTGCAAGGAATTGTATTGGTTGCATTGACAGGACAATCTCTCAAGCATCATATTTATTTCATTTAGATAAGCAAATCATAAAACTTTTCATCACATGGTCAATTCCAGAGGTCACAGTGCAGAGTCCCCTTTAAAGAATTGACCCCTATTTTTCAGACTTTATGTTTTCCTGATCTTCTTAGTCAATTAGGATCTTAAGATGAGCCCATACAAGGGCATCTTTCAATACTTAACCTATATAAAGGTAAAATATAGATGTAACTAGATATATACAGTAGGTGTATATATGCTACTGATGTTCAGCTTTAGGAAAAGCAGGACCACTACAGGTAAGTACAGAAACCTATTATAAAGTAAATGATTTATATGACTAATACTGTTGTACATTTGTATTGTAATCTCTATGAAAAAGACTTGTCCCTTGTTCCCTCCACTGTTTATTGATTGGCTGGGTGCCAGTGACATCATGGTATTTTTTATGACCTGTAGATGGTCCTGTTGCATTTGTGCCTATGAATGCATAATGTTCTGAATTTTTTATCTTCTTTACCTGGTTTGATGTTGCTGAATTCCTTTTCTATTGTCTCTTCTGTAGTTGTTAACATAAGGTTTCTCACATACAAAATCTTGACTGATGACATTGTGTCTTCATCAACTTCCACCTCTGGTTCAGCCCAGTCTACTGCAATTGGATGTCCCCACAACTGAATACGCCCTGTGAACAATATGCCATTGTTTAGTAAATTCCACTTCAAAGATAATATGTTTACAAGTGCCGTATTTGAATTACAGTCATGCCAATCCACAATCCATCAAGGCATTTTGCCAGACCTCATTAAATTGTGACTAGCCATTTTACAAACAAGGGATTCCCTTTGTCTCTGCTGCAGCAATAGCATTTCCACACAAAACCAGAATGCAGAGGTATTATTAGTAATCATGAGGAATGTGGAGAAAGAAGTAAATTGCTATGAAATTAAAAATATTAGTGTGGGGACATCCCTAGACCTGAGAACTTCCCAGGTTTTAATCAGAGACTCCGGGTTTGCCAAACAAAAACCGGGTCTCTGGAGAAATCCTCAAGTTCTCCTGAGTCGCCTATGAGTAGCTCCACTCCTTCCCTGGCTTAACCCTGCCCTCCTCCACCCAAACTCTGGCCCAGTTCTACCAAATCCTATCCCATTTATCCCCCACAGTAACCCAATTTGCATATGTGCAAATAGCTTCCCCCCAATTTGTCGCAATTCACTGAGATCCATACCTGAGAGAAAGCTCACAACCAGGAGTAGGACATCACACAAAGTTCCCAGATATGGACATACCTTTCATTGTTTCAGTCACATGCCAGACCCATGTTATACACTAATCCACATTGTAAATGCTTAAGGGTTTTGTCAAAATAAGAAAATTTTATTTATCCATTAAACTAATGTGGAATATTCTGGAAAATAGCACCGTTTTTAAATGAGCACCAGGAATAAGTTACAACCTATGGCCAATTAAAAATATGTAAATTAAAAGTTGCAATATGCCACACGCTAAAAAAACTTTCAAGGTGAACTTCCCCTTTAAAGGTCAAGCCCATTTTAAATGTACCCAGAACAGGGAATGTCTAACTGGCTGCAATGACCATCATGCACCTGGTAACAATTTCCTCCTGGCCATGGCTGCTGCTCTGTGACTATCATATTCCACAAAGGCAAATCCCCGATTCTTTGATTTGTCTGCAGCACTGGGGTAGACGATGACATCAGTGACGCCCTCTGTGACTTTCTTCATTTCCACTAAGATTTCCTCCCGTTTCTTGGTTTTAGGGATGCCGCCGACAAATAACCGGCAATTATCGACGCTAGGGCAAACCCCCAACAAGCGGCCATTTCTGTTACAGTAAAGAAAAATCTTTGTGGTTATTAAATTAATATGGAGATGGAATTCTTAAAGGGACAGTAACATCAACTTGTTTAAAAATGACAGCTTATCTGTGTGATATTTTTATTTTAGGAAATGTCCACCTTTGTTTTGATGTCTGGTCCTGTTATCAATCTTTATTATCTGAAGAGCTATTGAAAACAGAGACTGACTAGGTGGGTCATTTCCTTATGTAGCAGATCATAGGTGTCTGCAGCCAGTCAAATGATAAGCAAACACAAAATAGCACAAATAGGCAGAGTTGGGTACAGGGAAAACTCCAGGCCTCACTGGGTCCTTCTGGACTCTCAAACTGCAAGATTATGGCTTATTCTTGAGCCTGATGTAAAGATGGTAGAAGTTTGGAGAGAAGAAAAAGTATGATATGATCGATTACATCATAGGGAAGTGAAAAGAATTTCCCTTTAAGTCTTTTAGTATAATCCTCCTAACATTCTACCACATTATTCTCTGCGATACTAGAGCATGTCAACTTGGGTCTTTTTTTTATTCTTTTAATGCTAATATGTTTATTTTTCTTACCTGATTTCATAATTATTAAGTTGTTTAATTGCATTTCTGGCATCGTGTCTGTTGGTGAAGGTTACAAATGCATATCCTCTATTATTGCCATTAAAATCCATCATCATTCTCATTTCATAGATTTTACCTATCTGGGAAAGGAAAACCCAACAGTATGTTAGGGTAATAAGCATTAACTTGTAGTTTATAAAATCACATTGAAATCTGTATTGCTGTGTTTAGAACAGAAATAGTGACCATTACAGGTCATCTCCTAATGCCAGTCCCTGGAGGTGAAGTTATTTAACAGGTTATTGCAAATAACTGAAGATCTGTGTTCTTTTCTCAGCTTAGTGGGTTCTTTTAGTCTAGCAAGCTTCAATCCTTCAATGAAAATTACATTTTTTAATAGAAATTTAGTGGCTAGTTGATAAATATAAATCTTGGACTATTGCAATGAGTTTGCAACCTGTATCTACACAATCATTGCATGATACCCAGGCAGAAACAGACTTATTTTGGACACACGATGAGGGCAAATTCAACAGAAAAAGGAGATGCTACTCAGAATAGTGAGTGTTAAAAAGGAAAGAGAGAAGACCAAAGACCTGCTGATTGAACATCATGAAGGAGGACGAGGGAATGAACATCAAGCATTTGAAAGTAGAGACGGTGAATACAATGCTGGACAGTACATTGCACCAGTGTGACCAGCTTTTGTGTAAATAGTTGATCATATACAATTTAATTACACACACATTGACTATCAAATTGCATACAATTACATTGGATCCACAAGTTAAACACCCATATAGATTTAGTAGTCCTAGTGGTAGCATTCTTCTGGTCTGCAAATACAGATGAAGATTCTTGGCCAACAACATTATTTAATTTGTGAAAGAGTTTTGATTCTATTTTACATTTTGTAAAATGGCTAAATAAGCCAAGGGATGGCTAGCTAAAAAAACTATATGGTGTTTAAGTTAGCATAAGTAGACGAGTGGGATTTGTAAGGAACTATAAAGAAAACTTGAGGTCTCTACGTGTACTTTTACAGGTACTTTTGAGGTATCTACGTGTACTTTTGTGTGAAAGCCAGAACTCTTGTGACAAATCAAAGTAGAACCCAACTCCATTTAGATCCAAAAGATTAATACTTTCACTAGTAGATGATGTTTCTGTTACCTTTTCACATAATGGTATAAGTTCATCTTCAAACAGGTCACGGGGAAGTTTACCAACAAAAATCTCACATCCTCTTTCAGGTGGAGGACCATCCCATCCAGGTGGTGGACCACCATACCTTCTTTGTCCATTTTCCTGTTACAGAATGCAGTAAAGAGAAACTAATCATGTAATGTTTAGGGTTTATTGATGTAATAAGCCAAGTATAATCCCACCTTCTTGTAATTATCATAAAGAAAATGTTAATTTGTATCAAAATATTCAATGCAAAAAAAATCTGTGACCTACTGACTGATGAACAAGCAACAGATAATACAATAGAGGTCATGTGATCAACATGCATTCAAGAAGATCACAGAAAGTAGTGGGAACTCTTAGCTTCCATCTTATCACAAACAAATATATACATTTCTAAAAGTGATAGTTTTGTATGTGATGAACTGGTAGGCATTTTATTTATACATTGTAAAGCTTTTGTCCTTAAAACTCTGCATATAGACATCATTTGTGGCAGGAAATGCGATTAGGTATTTGTAGGGTGTAAATATATCCATTATTTTATTATTAGCCCAAAAACAACTGAGTTCATTATGATTGAAATAGGGTCCTTGGAAAATTGCATTTGGAATGGCAATGGGTAAGTTAACATATATTAAAATTAAATATTTGGCCATTGATAGTGTTGACAGCATTTTGTTCTTAACATAAATAATACAGTGTTGGAGTCCTGCACTCCTTATTTACTTTGGCACCAAGAAGATGATGGATCACCAAGGACCATCTCCCAACAGTATGTTCATGTGTATGTATATGTTCAATCTGGTAGGGTGTCCACCGTAGTCACTCATTCAGTGCAACAAGTCACCAGGGACATATTAAATTAGAAAGATGTTTGTGGCAGCAGCTCAGAGCTGGGCCCCCTTTTGCCACTGCTCAGTAGACAGAATTGCCAACAGGATGTACTGCTGTAGGGTGATCCATCAGCTGAGAAAATCAGGGGGGCCCAAGTCAGACAGACATATGTGGACTTCAGAGTGAAACTGATGGCCTGCTGGGCACTGAGCAGTGTAACTGGGCGTCTTACACCATCAAATGTCACCTCAGTAAACCAAGGGCGCCAAACAAGTCATTTGTGGGAAGATGGCTACTGCCCAGTGCTTTTACTGGTCTACTAAGCTGAGTTGAATGTTATCTAGGAAGTCTGCAGTGTAAATGGAACGTATAAAAATCTCATCCAATGTGATTTTGTGGAATTTCTCAGATTGTTTGGGCTCATTATTGGTGGTAGATCCAGCAATGATTCTCAGAAGATGCTAGGAGTTTAAGTGAGTGGCATCATCCACTTAGAATTTTTTAAAAATCTTGTATGGAAGACATACAAGAACCCCATTGCACTTCTGTGCCTCTTAAGGTTAAAACATCCAGTTTAAATTGGGGAGTTCTAAGTCATAGGAGGTCATGGATCTCTAACATATTACAAGGATGGAAAACCATCAGTAAATTTATTGTTCATAAAAATAAAGCCAAGTTTTCATGCATCAGTAACTTTATTCTTATTCCTGAACCCCTTTTTGCTGTTAAAACAGCTGCCATATTATATGAAGGAAAATAGAATCTAATTTCCCAACACATATAAAGACCAGTTTACCATACCTCTCAACCTGCCAGGGGAGAACAGCAAGGGCAGTGTCGCTCTCCCCCAGCAGTGACATCATTGGTGCAACGCCCACTCCACCATGATTGGCTGTGCACAAGTGATTTTGGGGTCTAACATTAGCCATCAGGTATCAAGGCTAAAAGGTCTGTGAGGCAGAGATACAGGAACATGGAACAGAACACAAAAATCAGGACTGTCCTGCAAAGTCAGGGACACTTGAGGGGGGTATGAGTTTATTCAGAGTGCTTTCTACTTCATCCTGTTCCTGCTCTTGGCATTTTTGAGTTTCTCTATGAGATCTTTGTGCCTTAACAACACGTGTGTCAAACTCAAGGCCCAGGGGCCGAATGTGGCCCACGACCCTATGTTATGTGGCCTGCAAGGTCTCCTGCTGATTTAAGAAGCAGAGGCTCTAGATATCAATGGTACTGAGATGTTAGATATGGCAGTGAGATGTTAGATATGGCACTGAGATATTAGGTATGGCACTGAGATGTTAGTTATGGCGCTGAGATGTTAGTTATAACAGGTACTGAAACATTAGATACAGCAAGTGCTGAGATGGTAGATACAGCAGGCGCTGAGACGGTAGATATGGCAGGCGCTGAGACGTTAGATATGGCAGGCGCTGAGACATTAGATACGGCAGTGGCTGAGATGGTAGATATGGCAGGTGCTGAGACATTAGATACAGCAGGTGCTGACACATTAGATACGGCAGTGGCTGAGATGGTAGATATGGCAGGGGCTGATACGTTAGATACGGCATGCGCTGAGACATTAGATACAGCAGGCACTGAGACAGTAGCTACGGCAGGTTCTGAGATGATAGATATGGAAGGCACTGATACTGTAGATATGGCAGGTGCTGAGACGTTAGCTATGGCAGGCACTGATACAGTAGATACAGCAGGTGCTGAAATGGTAGATATGGCAGGTACTGATACATTAGATATGGCGCTGAGATGTTAGTTATGGTGCTGAGACGTTACATATGGCAGGTGCTGAGACGTTAGATACGGCAGGTGCTGAGACATTAGATACCTGAGGTGCTGAGACATTAGATACCTGAGGTGCTGAGACGGTAGATACAGCAGGCACTGAGAC
>WMED01020743.1:0-10373 GCA_019650415.1 Pipa parva
CCCCTGGGGATTCCCACCATATTTTTTTGGGATTTATTCTTTTTTTACATAGCGCTGATTTATTACTCAGCACTTTACAGATTTTGTCATTCACTTCAGTCCATGCCCCGTGAAGCTTACAATCTAGTTTCCCTATTCAGTTACATCTGTGTCAGTCTATGTGTGTGTGTTTTTGGATTGTGGGAGGAAACCAGAGTGCCTAAATGCGCAGGAGAGGGGGAACATACCCCGCTAACTGTATATAATTGTACAATACATTTATTTGTATAAATACAAGATACATCTTGTCACTAGTTCAAATTTAGTTGTAGACAAATTTAGTGACAGTCGCCTTACGGCACACCAGAGCCCTGCCATATGGGAATAGGGGGGTGTTGTGGGGAAATGTAATATGAGGTATGGGAGTTGTTTTGGGGCAGCAAAATATAGGGAATGTGGGGCAGCACAGTATGGGGAATAGGGGGGTGTTGTGGGGAAATGTAATATGATGAACGGGAGTTGTTGTAGGGCAGCAAAATATAGGGAATGTGGGGCAGCGCAGTATGGGAAATAAGGGGTTTTGTGTGGCAGTTCAATATGGGGAAAGGTGGGGCTGGGCCAGCACAGTATCTGGAAAGTGAAGGCTGGGGGCACCACAATATGTAGAAAGGGAGGGTGAGATAAAATAACTTAAAAATTGCAGAGCTACACACTACCTTGCACCACTTTACTTACTGCACTTTAGTGCACTATATGGGACTCAGTGGAGGGAAGACTGCTGGGAGGGGGTTGCATTTTGGCATTGTTGCCTAGGGTGCAATTAAACCTTGTCCCGGCCCTGCAATCTGCCATATGCTGAAAATGCAAAGTACCTGTGTGCGCGCATGCAAAGTAATGCAAAGAGCTCCATAAATGCGTGACTATCGTAGTCATCTGACACATATTAGTCACATCGCAGATTTTGCTCAGTAAGCGAACATGGGGAACTGGCAATCAATTGTGAATTCATGGCTATAGGCAACTATTCGGCCTGTGCTCAATAAGGCTTCAAGTGTGGGTCTTTTTGTGATAAATTCCATACATGAAGCAACAATTTCTACCCATAATAGCAAGAATTATTGCAACACATCCTCTCACTCTCACCATTCACTACAAATAGGTAGATAAACATATATGAAAATTTTTAAGTATTCTGCTGGAATAAAGTTTTACTGGAATGAATGGCTCTAAGACTCCTACGTTAATACAACAAATAAATATGCAGTGGTTGCATATTTTGCTGGGGTTCCTTACCTCCTTACTCCTAATCCATGCAGAAAAAAATTTCAGCTTGTGATTAGACATACAAGTGCCTTTTTTAATAGGGTGCTCAAATGTATGCAATGTCTTCAGTTTTATTGCTCCAGGAGGTAAGGGCAGAGGACCATTTGTATATGTATGCATGCATTTGCAATGGTATTAGGGTTTACAATAAACTGTTGAATTCGCAAACAGCGGATTCCCATAGCAAATACACTACAATTTCCCCATTGTAAAGTCACAACAATTTTTTTAAGTTAATATTGCGACAATTTTCCCATAATAAAGAAGCGACTGCGACAATATTCTCATTATAAAGATGCGACTGTGACAGTAGCAGCCTATTGCGACTGTCTTTATATGGCGAATTCGCACCTATACGCAACAATTCGGACTTTAGTGAATAACCCCCTTGGACTTTAAACGAGGAAGTGGTCTTACAAGGGGCAGTCCTGACTCCCAATTGGACTTTTTGGTGGAAATATTGGGGTAGGTATCACAAAGGGTTAAGATATCTCTATTGTTTTACAGTTATGCACAATTGAAAAAGGGAAAAGTTCCCGAAACATGTAATAACTCATAAAATTGTGTCTTTGCCACACTCACTTTATTTCACCTTGTTTTCATTTAGGGGGTAATTCAGCAAAGTGCAAACTCACCTCATGATCCTTCGATTTACCTCGGCAAAATGGTTACGTGCTCGCTTCTCTCCTACACGCGGACATCACCGAACGCTTTAAAGGTACTGGAGTCGAATCTTCGAGATTTGCCTCGCCTCGCGACCACTCGAGTCGCCTCACCGAGACTGGAATACCTTTAAAGGGTTCGGTGATGTCCGCGTGTAGGAGAGAAGTGAGTGCGTAACCATTTTGCCGAGGTGAATCGAAGGATCGCGAGGTGAGTTCACACTTTGCTGAATGAATATCCCCTAATATTCTTAAATTATGAGCTGAATATATTTAGAAATATAATGGATTTAATGGTTTCATATTAGTGTGGAATCTTCCCTTAGACATTATGGCATAATAAGCACCAACATTGAACCTGAACTATGAATCATATCACAACAATTGTAGTTTGCAATTTGAAAATGCCATTGTCTCATTTAATAATGTGATATATGCAAATGCAACATTATTTCTATTGGCAAATAGCATTGACATCAAACCCTTACAGTAGCACAGGTTTAGTTTATGTTTGTTTTCTCCTAACAAGGTCTGTACAGTTTGGCACAAAGAAATCTAAATATTACTATCTTAAATAGGCTTCAAATTCATTTATTTTCATTTTAATAGCATACACTGTGACTATATGAATGTCCTTATTTAAAATAGTAAAACTAACTGTTGGCTACAAGAAGGCTGAAGCTTGTTAGTCAGTATGAACAAGTTACATAGAGTGAATGTAAAATAATTCTGATTGTGAACCGGGTATTACATATGTTGCTTCAGATCAGAAATCACCTCATTTAGTTCAATTTGCTCCCATTGGGTAGGAATTGCTCCTCTCCCTTCAAACTTGTACCCATAATCATTTTCAAGGTTGGTTCTGAAGTGCTGCACAAACCACTTCCAATAGAGTTGAGCAGAGGAGTCTGGAGTTATACTCCATCGAGCATAATTTGGTCCTGCATTTCTGTAGTCTTTGTATGAGATTTGTTTTGTGTCACTAATTACCATGAATGTATCTGACATCACCAGTGTGGAACATATATCAGTCACAAATTCATTGGAATGATCCCAGATAGTGCCATTGATTGCCTGAGGGCGGTGAAAATGTACACTGTGGTCTCCATCATGACCTGAAATGGTATTTGTGCAAATTGCATTGCAGAATGGACATTGTTCCCAGCAACCACACAGCTGTTTTGCAAGTATGGTGTAAGGCTTTGTTTCAAATTTTTCAAAGCTTTTATCATCTAACTCTTGTTTGCATTGCTCTATTGCTATGTCCCATGCCTTGCACATGGCCTCCTGAATGAATTCAATGTCTGGAATTTCCTGATGCTCTATATTCTTCAAGTCATCTCTAGAAAAAGAAACTTCATCTTTGATGTGTTTATAAAACTCATCCAGCCATCCTGAAACATTGCCGTTTTTGTCTTTGGTAATCTTGGTTGATTTATATATAGCTAATAAAATAAGTTTCTGGAAATAATCTAGACTGATATTAAGAAAAGGTCTCAGCCTAGGGACATCTTTTCCTAAGCAATATTCGTTAACACATTGCTTAATGTAGGTTTCAAAAAATGTTTTAGGAGAATGCAAGTACTGCCGGTATTTTTCAAAGTCTTCTTGCTCTGCTAAGTATAATAATATATATGTTTCCAGTTTGGAACGATTGCTGCTAAAAGCTGGATAATTACAGCTCATTTCATCTACAATAGCCAGAGCTGCTCGCTTATACACTGCTGAACATATGTCCTCACGGACTTTACAGCATAAAATATCTGCAAATGTTTTGATGGAAGCTGCTCCTTTGTATGATATAATGAAACAATCAAAAAACTCTTTCCGTCTGCTTTCAAGAAACACAACTGGATCATTCTTTCTCTGATAATCTTCATGGATTTCTTCAAAGTATTTTGCAGCCATGTGGCAGAGGTATATAGACAAATCAACTTTAAATTCATTAGTGAACGTGAAATTTTGAGAAAAAGTTGAAGCAGATTTTATAGTTTCTTTTATTTCAAACATTATTTCATGTAAATATCCTTTATTATAATCCACCTGTTGTTTTTGTTTCATCTGAACATACTCTTTTATTTTTGTGATTATGCCATTTTTCATTTGGCAGATATATGCTTTGTCCTCATCTTTTAGTGTTGTCTTCCTGATTATTCCATGGTGAAGTTTGACATGTTTAGAAATATCAAAATACAATTTTTTCTGTATAGAGACATCATTCAGTTTTTCATTTATTCCAGGTTCCATAGAAAAATTATCCAACAAAGTTTCCTCCACATCTTTTACAATATTTGGATTTTCTACACATGGTCTTGTCATATTAATGTCTGATACCCACTGCTGCCACAGAGTGGAAAAGTTATTCTTTAATTCACTGTCATCTAAAGCCTTGTTTTTTAATCTGAGGGCCAATTGCCTGCTTTTTTTTAATAAGTCATCTTCATAATCTTTTGTTTTCTCTTTCACTTGATTCTGTCCCCTTTTCAATCTTATGTTTTCATCTGTATTCTGTTTGGTTTCATTTATAAGCTCAAGAAGAAGATTCTTTAGTCGTGTTTCAACACTTGCTTTCCACTGAATAATTATCTCTTTATCTTTATCATCATTAAAAAATGTTTCTAATTCTTTAATTATGGCATCATACTTAGGGATTACCTGACCCTTTAGATCCATGTCTTCTAGAGAACTAAGAGTACCTTGGTAAATTTGATTATTTAACTTGGCTTGAAGCTCCAGAATATGGCGTCTCAACATCCAGGTCAATTCACTGTATTTATTTTCCACTTTGCTATAGGCATATATTTCTAATGTGTTCTTAAAGCTAAAAACAAAGTTTTCATTTCTCAATGCTGACCAAAGGTCCTCAATACGAACTTTCAATTCTGAAATGCGCAGAACACTTTGTTGACTATTCTTTTTTCCAGTCTGAAGAATATGATTTCTTACTTCTTGGGCATTTTGACTGTAACTTGGATTAGGAGGTGCCATAGGAGGGTTTCCTTGCCACAAATGAGTGAAATAATATATGTGAGTCTTGGCATCAAATTGGATAACATCCCTGAAACGTTGGGCATTGCAGTGTTCCTGTTTTGCTGCCAGGACTGTCATTTTATCAAGCTCATTTTGAAGTTTCATGCGCCCCTCCATGGTTTTGTCCAGAGCATTGTTATCTCCTACATTTTGGTGAACAAACAGGCAACTTGGGGTGAGTTTTACTTTCTTCATCCTCAAAAATGCCTGGACAGCAATTTGGAGAATGTCTTTAATCTCAGCAGGATTTTCACCAAATACATTTATTAAGGTCATATTGCCAACGCCAATAACAAATGTTGCCAACTCATTATCATGATTTAGTGTAGATTGGTTTGCTAATTCTACAGCCCGTAGCCCCTCCGTGTCTATTACTAGGATATATTCATAATTTACATCTTTCTTAAGTTTCTCATCTAGTTCAATAAGTTGCATAAATGCTCCTCTTGTACATCTACCAGCACTAACTGCAAACTGCAGTCCAAACATGGTATTGAGCAAAGTGGATTTGCCAGAACTTTGAACCCCAAGCACAGATAGCACAAATATCTTCTTGTCACCTATAGCCTTTATCAGTTCTTCAAGCACAGCTTTGATCCATTTCACTGGGACATAAGAAGCATCCCCATCCATCAACTCAATAGGATATCCAGAAATCATCATATCAGCTGCAATTTTAGGAAGCTCACTGAAACATGGATCTTTAGGTTGCATTTCATATAAAGCTTCATACATCTGTCCAACTTCCCTCAAGATATGTTCAAGCCCAAACATGCAGTCATTTAAATTTTTGGTTATAGTTTCCATGTCCATATGTAATGCATTGACCTCTGTATTGTTCTCAGGCATCTGTGATTGAAGTTGAGACCAGAGATTATTGTATTCCTCACGGAGATCCAGAATTTGATCGCAGGACATGTCATCTATAAAAATTTTAAGCCACTGTAAAAAGAACAGGTTTGTTGGTTGGGGGAGGAGTCTCAGAGTTTCGATAAATGATTTCATAAAGTTATTGCGAGAAACCATTTCTAATTGCTTATATCTGATTTCCTTTTTCTCTGATTCAATGTCTGTCTTGTGCTGTTCAATACTCTTGTTCATTTTGTTCTGAAGATGTGTAAGCTCTCTGTCTTTTTCGCACCATCTATGCCATAACTTTCCTGAAAGAGGCAATAGTGCTTCTTTAGATTTTTGCAAATCATTTTCCATCAACAGGGATTTGAATTTCAGTGCATGCTCTTTTCCTTTTATACATTCTTCTCTGTCTTCATCTACCAGGAATCCTTGTGTTCGTGCAATATCTGCAATTACATCTAAAGATCGACACTTTATAGGAAGCAACAACAAATGCTTTAGTGCTGTCACCAGTTTATTCATATATGTTGCTTCATTGTGATTCTTTAGCCCAATTATTAATTGATTTTCATTTTTTCCAGTTAAAGAAGTTTCTCTGTCAGGGCAAAGACATATCATAGGTTTGTCAGAATTCAGCATGTCCAAAAACATTTGTTTGCCAGTCTCATTTGTGTCAGATTCTGAGAAAAATATGACATAAATTGAAGCAATTTCCTTAAGGAAAGCTGTTTGCTGTGGATATAATCCTGCATCTCCATGCATATTGACAAAAGCTGTACATTTCTCAAATGTGTTGTCATCCTTTCCGTCAGGACAAAACCAAAAAATATCAACTAAACCTTTATTGAAGATGCTGTTTTTTTCACTCCCTTTACAATTTCTATGAAAAAAAATGTCATGATTGTGTTTATTTAGCAGGTTGTTTAAGATCTGGGATTTCGAGAAGCTGGAGGAGCCAAACCTTATGAAAGACACCACTGGTACCTCAACATCACAAATGAACTTTTCCTTAATTTTTTTTTTTCCCGATGTACAAGTGTATAGAATACTTTTTTGCACCTGTCTAAATGACCACAGTGGCAGCTCTAATCGAGACCCATCTAAGCTTGGAACAGCTAAGGGAAGTGCAAACTGACAGAGGGAAAGCTTGTTATAAATATACTGTCTCATAAAATCATCTGCACAGTGGTAGATGGCCATAAGCAAATCCACAGGGTGTATGTTTTGCTTATTTACTGTTGATGTACTCATCTTCTCTTTAGAGTTACTAAAAAAGTCATCTATAGTAGCATACATTTTGTTAACTTTCTCTTCTGTACTGAATACAGTTTGAGAGTTACCTGTTTTTTTAACATCTTTACAAACTAAGTATCTAAACTGATAATCTAAAGTCATTAACATCTGTAGAAAAGATGATGGCAGTTCACTTTCAGCTACTGGTAGTTTTGTTGAGCAGCTCCTGAAAATACAGAAATTTTGCCTGTTCAGCTTTCTTGGAAAGTAGTTTTTTAGGTCAAGAGACTGAAATAAATTGAAAATTGTCTTGTCAATTGTTTCTTTTTCAGGCACTTCTTTATTTGACAGTAAGTGTTGATAGGGGGATTGTTTTAATTCAGGGTCACCTTCCTGTTTGGATAGATGACAGATGTTTTTTAGATCTTTCACAATGCTTTGTATATTTTGGGTAGCAGTTGACTTATAATCCCCAGAAAGCAAGAGTTCCAAATCCCTTTTTAGAGTTTGAAAATTATTCTGTCCACTATGCTTCTCAATTACTTCTACAATTTCTTGTGAAAGAGAACTTCTCATTTTATCAATCAGGTACTGCAAGCAGTCTCTTCTTTGTTCTGTGGGTGTTAGGTGTAAATCATCTTCTCTGAACAATGTCAACAGTATAAAAATTTTTACTTGGATATCATTAAGACTGTTGAAGCGTTGATATTCTTTGTAGACATACTGCATCTCTTTCACCATATAGTTAGTTTCATGCTTCCCTAGAGAATACAGAAAAAAGTTGTTTTTTAATGAGTAACCTACTTTGCTTGCTGTAGAAAGTAATAGCAGTTCAAGATTTGTGTCTCCCATTTGTCTTAAAGTTCTTAGAAAAGAATCCAGGTACGTCTTGATAGCAACACTTGCTTTATTCTTTATTTCATACGTTTCTTCAGAAAATTCAAGATTGTCTTTTTCTTTAGACAGGAGATCTATAAAGCTTGAAAACTCTGAAACCTTTAATGTAGTTTGCAAATCTTCAGGTTGGTAAATCCACTCAATTATTGAGGAATATGCAGCTAGATTCTCATTTAAACTATCATATTGCTGGAGAAGACATTTCATCTTTGACTTGATTAAAGATATATTTGACTTCTGGGTATGTTTGTATGACTTCATAATATTCATTAGGTAATTTTGCAGAGATTTGTTAGAAAGACACATATTTACCCAGAGGTCAGAATTTCTTGTCAGCTCATTTAGTCTTTGTTTAAAGTCTATTAGTTTAGTAAGGTGTTCCTCTTCAGCACCATGTTCCCATGAATGTACTTCAGATAAGAAAGGGCTAACCATTTCCACTGCCTTTGCAAGGTTCTCTCCAAAATGCAGGTTGTATTGGCAGTTAGTAAGGGCTTTGTAGGCATTCTTCAGATCAAAACATATTTGATGGGCATCAGTAAAATCTTGCTTATGTGCTGCCAGTATTATTTCCCATACAGGTATGAGATTAGAACCCCTATCAACCACATTCCATGTTTTGTTGCTGTCTACTAACCCTTTTTTCCAGGAACTTAGGGAATCCTCATGGAGCGGACCACCAGTTTTGGTCATGGAGAGCTGAATATCCTTTCTAAGGCTTTTTTCATTTGTTTTGCCATATGAGTTTTCAAAGTGTGTTTTTTTTACATCAGCCCCACCTGCAATAGAGAATACACCATTGTAACTACCAGCTATGTAATCATTTAGGGCCTTCAATAGCTCCCTTTTTACCTCCTTTATATTTATTTCCATAAATGCACTAGAAGTGGCTTTCCAATAAAATATTCCTCCAAAATGCAGTGGTCCCTGGTTAGCATGGGAACCAAATCGGCTGAAAAAATGACTGCATTGATGTTTTATTAATCCTGGTTTATCTGCATCTGCAGAATGTTTAACAATCTCTTCAATTAACTTCAGTTCTTTGAGTGCTGCACTGGAAAGGCGCATTTGGTCCTTAGAAATGTAGCATGCTGCAAGTGGAATATAGTTATATTTTGTTGTACAGATAAAAACTTGTTCAGTGTGTCTCTTCTCTGTTTTGACACTTTCTTTAGATGAGTTATGAGAGGCAGTGCCTTCACAACTGAAGCCCCAGTAGCTAGCTTTTGTTGAACAAGTCATACTAAATCCCAGCTTTTCCATTGATTTATGAAAGGTTGATTCTTCAGAAGAGGATAAGAATTCTTTTTCTTCGAGCACAGGTCTTTGCTGTGAATTGGTAAAGTATATATCTTCTGGAATTGCAATTAGTGGTTCCCGTTTTTTTAAGGCATCCTCCTGATTCATTGTCAAGTAAATGCCATCAAGGGCGAGCCCTTCTGAAGCATGAAGCAAAACCTCTTTATCAGGTAAGTTTTCAGCGTACTCAGGCATCTTTTCCTTTTCACCTAACACTTTATGTGAATTTTCTATCATCACACGCAAAGATTCCTGAGATGGTTCCAAGGATTCCTTTGTTTTATTCATGGTTTTGAGCATGTTTTCCTCTTTTCTTTCCATTTCCTTTTCATTATGAGTTTTGACTTCATTCACAGTTTTCCTTATTTCTTCAAGTTCTCTCTTTGCTTCTTCTTTTTTCATTTTCCTCCCACTGACTTTCTGGTCTTGCAGCTCTTGCAGTGTTTTCTTGCCATCAGATAGGTTCAGCAGCTTTTTTAAAGCATTTTTCTCCCATGGATGCTTTGCTTGTTTCTTTATTTTTAAATAATCAGCAGGGCCCAGATAACTAAGACCCTCTACATTGTTCACTCTCAAAATTTTAGCAAATTTGTCCAGCCAATATTTTGAGTCCAGTCCCACTTCTTGTAGTTTCCTTTCAAAGAGGTCTTCTTTATTTCCTTCCAAATTGTTCTTGGATGTGGGCACCAGTTGATTTGCCGAATCACCAGCAGAATTCTGATCCTCAGACATTACTGTAAAACAAAACATAATATCTCATTAACAAGAAGAAAAGGACACAGAATAAATGTGACAGTATAAACTCAACACAAGATCTTTTAAAGCAAGATTGAATAATTTTTTTCTTTCTTCTGTTTGCAAACTGACAATCTAGGGGAATTACCATAATACTATGATGGAAATTGTGGTAATCACTTCTGTTTCTGATGGGTGGTTCTTCTTCTACCTTTCCACTGGTGTTAAAGTTAGTAAAGATTTAAGATGAACAGTTTGAATTTGTATTAATCCAAATAAATCTGACACTACAGAT
The DNA here is from genome assembly GCA_019650415.1 of Pipa parva. NCBI lineage: Eukaryota > Metazoa > Chordata > Amphibia > Anura > Pipidae > Pipa > Pipa parva. The sequence goes on from WMED01020743.1 coordinate 10,309, forward strand.
CTTTTTACTTTTTATCAGATTAAGTCATAATGGATAAAAAAAATTTGATGACCCAAATGCAGAAC
>WMED01020746.1:0-12088 GCA_019650415.1 Pipa parva
CCGGGTAAATGGCCTCAGGGGGCCGCATACGGCCCACGGGCCGTAGTTTGGGGACCCCTGATGTAGACAATAAATAATAACAATATTACGTACAAAACACAATTTTTGGCATTCCACCACCTTTAAAAAATAACATGGCTGATACAACAAAAAAGGAAAACCTAATTCGCTCCCTGGTTTTACATGGTAAGGGATTACACCTCATTAATTCTGTTAAACATATGGAAGAGACTGACACCAATAAGAGTAACCACTGCTGTGTCATGTTGTTTTTCAAAGACCTCTAGAAACCAACTAGTTAAAGAAGCTGCTAAATATAATAAATGTTCCCTGCTCTGGCTGCCTCTCCCTCAGTATGCTGCTGAATGCATATGAAACACAAGATGCAATGTCATGTGCTAAAACATTCACAGTACATCAGCACACACACACGTTACAGTATGCAGCACACTGTAAACGCTGATTCTAAATGGTAGATTATTTTACCTGTTACATCAAGGTCACAGCAAAGAAATAACTATTTGACCATGCATAGGCCAATTAATATTGTTTGTTCAAACATTTTGCATTCAAACACACATTTCATTAAATAGCAACTAGCACTGCAAACACTTTGATTGAAAAGAACAAACTTAACATGATTATGCATTGCTGGAAGGAGAATTCATTAAGCGCTTTTCTATTTACCTTATTCCTATGAGGGAGTATGCTGTAAAATATTCCATCATTTGCATCACAAAGTAAAGTATCAGTCAGCCAAGGCCTCTGCTTCTCCCCAACAGTGAAAGCTCGAACACAATGCACATTATCCTCACTTTTACTATTATCTACATTTTTCACATCACTTTTGAATAAATATATAGCAGCATTGTTTTCACTAGCTCCCCGTTCCCGTATAATGTGCTCTATAGAATTTAAGCTTAATACTTTTTTGGGAAAGCGAGCTTCCGTATGGGAAAGGAATGTTAACACACTTGGAATGTTTGGGAAAGAGTGTCTTCTGTTATCTGTGAAGCAGAGAAAGCTTCTCTTTCCCAGCCTGCTCTGATTTGGTGCATTTGCATCTGTACATTTGTCTTCAATTTGTGAATTCGCTTCTGTGCATTTACTTTTATTCTGTGCATTTCCTTCTGACTCCCCAGTGTCACATATATAAAGTGGTTTAGGATGTTCATAGTCTTGCTTTGTGTCAATGGAGCCATTTTTAGAAGACAGTAGTCTGTCATCAAAACTGACATAAACAGTGCTCACAGGCAGAGAAATCTCTTCAGGAAGATATATTCCCTCAGCAGCAGTTTGTGCAGGTTTAATTTCCTCGTTGCTCTCCTTCTTCCTATCTGACTTTTTCCTTCTGAAGACTCTTTTGCTTGGAGACTTCTTTGCTATGTTCAGAGGAGCCTTGGCAGGATCAACTTTGTATTCTTCCTTCTGAGCACGAACACATCCACAGACATTTCCCATTTGTGTAACAAAAATAACTTACATCTTCTTTGTAAAGTTAAAGAAAAACAGAAAGTCACACAAAAATCTTTCACTATGCTACAGGATTAAGCAAGCATCTTGATTTCCTCCAGAGATGCACTCCCAAGCTCTGCAGTAAGCAGCCATTTTGGAACTTCAGAAATGCACACGTAATACATTTCATGGCACTATGCCCAGTAAAGGCCTGTGTGTGATTAGAAGTTGACTTATTTCTGGCCACCAATCCTCTTAAGCAAACACATAATTGCTTCTATGCTAAAGTATGAAGTAAGACAGATTAACTTTCAAAGTCGGGACGCATAAACTCATGTGACTGAAAACTGTCAAGCTCATTTTCACTTTACTTCATTCAGCTGTCCTTATAGCCTAGTGTAATCAGATTAACCTTTGGAGCCATAAAGCAGTATCAGTAAATACAATAACAGCACAATCTAAAATATTTTAACACTCTTCTCACATGCACATAAATAAATAACATGGAAATTTCATAAAGTTTTAACATTTTCAGTCCTGATAGAAAATGATTTTTGAAAGGCTTGATCTGCTGTCAATTGCACTATAAGGCGTATATAGTTACAAATGAGCGTCTAGAAAATGCACTGGCATATTCCAGTCCAGGGTATTATCTAAATGTGCATTTCTATTCTATTTACCCGATTCCAGCGTGAATGCTCCCTCAGTGTTCGCGGCTCCTCCTATCTGGCCGCATTTTGTGCGCAGCATATATACGCCAACAAAAATGCAACCGTCAGCATGCCGTATGCAGCGTATGTGCGTCGTACGCTAGTGTGGCCGAAACAAGGTAAATCCCATATGTTTACGTATATAAAAAAGCCAGTGTGAACCTAACCTAACACTGAACAATGTTATTTATTTTTACATCATTACACATATTAACACATATTACACATATTAACAACACTATAATTAGGGTCAAATTCATCAAGATGAGAATTTAGAAGAAAAATTTTACTAGCAGAAAAGAAAATGTTCACTTGTAATATAAACAAACTGCATTATTTTCATACAAAAAAAGTTTTTTGTGAAATAATATAATTTCATGAAATATTTATTAGGAAACACAGCAATATGGTGAAAACAAAGGGGTGAAAAATTAAAATACAATATTTTCATTAGCAATTACTAATCAATATGCATCTAGGCTGCTTACAATCAGTGTTAAAGGACAAGAACATCCCACAAATAATAATGATAGAAATTACAGTATGTATTTGAGAAACAAAGCTGCTGCTTTCCCTGTTAAGTAAAGAAACCACTGATAATGAACATACAGTGGTACCTCGAGATACAAACTGCTTGGCATACGAACTTCTTGAGATACGAGTTGCGATTCAGACCGTTTTCCTGTTTGAGATACGAGGTGAACTGAGCTGAAATTTGAGATACGAACTGTTTTGGCCGGAAAGGATTCATTTCATATGTATTATTTTAAAAAGGGATAATTGGTTTGAGATACGAACTGTCTTGAGTTACAACCTCGGTCACGGAACGAATTAAATTCGTATCTCAAGGTACCACTGTATTTGTAAAAATATAAATGAATATTGTATGTTTTTACATTAACTCGTTTTACATTAACTTCTTCCTACTTGAGTCTAGAGAATTCCCAGAAATCTAGATAAATTAATTCATTCCAACAGCGTCACATGGCTGGAAGGAGATCACATTCTCCCTGCATAGACAACACTTTCCTGCACAACAATGGTCTATCTGATGGGCAAGAACACTTGGGGTGTATATTTAATAGAAAAACTGCAGGAAATCTAGTTTATGTCTAATAGACAACTACACAGCATTTGATTTATCTGATAAGCAAGTGGCACAGTTTTGTGGTATGTTAGGGGAAACTGGAATGTATTTGATTTATCTGATAAGCAAGTGGCACAGTTCTGTGGTATGTTAGGGGAAACTGGAATGTATTTGGTTTATCTGAGGGCCGAACTGCACAGTATTTAGGTATATTACTGGCATTCTTCTATCTCTTACTCACAACTACATATTGACATGACTGCATTTTGCTCAGCAAGGATGGTGCACATCATGGGGTCAGGTCAGTAGGGCTGAAAACTTGGTAAAGGCTCGTTACAAAATACAGATCTAAGCCAATCAGCACTGGGATGGCAACGAGCTCTCTAAACAAATTGTGCTGTCCTTTGGACATAGAAGTTTAAAATGATTTATATTTCAGTATGATGTTCTGTTACTTTTTATGCCAGTGATGTCCAACCTATGGCCCGCGGCCTGAATTCTAAAATCCGAAACAATGCGCATAGTTGTGAATTTGGCCAGCCAAAGACAGTCGCAATAGACTGCTACTGTCGCAGTCGCGTCTTTATAATGAGAATATTGTCACAGCTGTTACTTTAAAATTTGTCGCGGTCGCAATTTTAAAAGTCGCAAATTTGAAGCGGCCCAAGAAACAAATGTCACAATTTTATATGGCCCCCAGGCCAAAAAAGGTTGCGCATCACTGTTTTATGCTATAATGTAATAAGATTCACCACTAGCTCCACCTCCTGACCACATGCTATTATAGCTCATTTGTTTTTTGGGGGGTAATTGCATATACCTTCAGGAAGTACTTAGAGCAGATGTATTTCCCCTTCCTGCTATAACAGAGAACTCTGAGAAGAGGAAAGTCATTGCTCTATCACATGAGGCCGCAGATTCACTTGTTAGCAATCTCTCCTCTAAAGAAGCATCGCCAGTAAGCAATAACTCCTACTGCTTCCATCAGCACTGGAAGCACATTCTTGTATTTATTGTGTTCCTGCATTCTTATTGCTGTTATTATATTTTTTCCCTAATTTTACCCCAATCCTACAACTGGTCATTAAAGCTACATAGCTTCATCTGGTTTCATTTATTGACCGTGCAGGGTATTAAGATGCCCTGTTAAGCTCCACATAGATCCAGGGGATACGTGTAGTAAGACAGAACACAGATAGAATGTTAAATACATCATTTGTTTACTATTTTAGAAGCTACTACTGCACAAAGGAAAAAGTAGGAAGCAAAGTAAGTTTCATGGTTTCCCCACAATACCTTTTCTTTTGCATAACAAATACATATTTATGTGAGTTATCGGCAACAACAGGGCCAGAATATGGGAGAACTGGCAAAGAGAAAGGATGAAAAGCAAATGGCTTGCACCCTTTAATACTTTCTTGTTGCACTTGAGAAATAACCAATAGTTTTAAGATAAATCAGTACAATTCTCTGAACATAACCAGTAACTGCTTACTCAGTGCAACATCCATCTACCTTGCATGCTTCCTCCTTTCTCATCGTTCTGAAGGAAAACTGGGGCCTTTACATCACATGCCTTTAACATGTTTTCCCTAAGCTGAATTATAGGTGGTATAGTGAGAGGGGCCGATAATCACCCCATGATAGAAAGGCTTGTCCTGTTTTAAGAATCGAATCAGTAGCTAATGTATGTCACTGGTGAGAATTTTCATGTCAAGAAGCTGATTCCCGTTTATTTCAGTGCAAAAACCTACTTATTTAGTGCATCATGTTTTACTTTTTTTTTTTAATGCCCAAAGCATAATTATTTAATTGTGCTGATCATTCTGTAATAAACTGGCTTTATATTACCATAACTAATATTTGTAAAAAGATCTGGGGGGAGAAAGCTAAAGTAAATTTACACTATGGAACTATGGATAGGATATCAATCTAGATCTCCCGTCACATGCACTTTTGTCCCATCATTACCAACATCAGCTCGTGTCCTTGTTCATTTTCATTTATAGAGTAGTTATTTCAATAAAATATCATGAAATCAAAATGTTGGCTTTAGATAAAACACTTTATTTAAATAGAAATAACTAATATGTTAATACTAATTAAATATGTTTGGTTTACTGTGTTAAAGGAAAGGTATAATCTTTAACCAATTTTCAAATCAAAGTCAATTGAAAATCAGATTGATATTTGGATAAGATAAAGAAACTAATTACTAGATATATTTGTAAAAAATAAAAGTGAAAGATTACATACAGAATTCTGGCTGCTCATAAGGCTAAAGGGTCTCCCTGACCTACATAAAAACCATTGTGCAGCCAAGCTACAAACATAGTGGATTGGACCCATTCTAGCAATGACAAGCTTTGGGTGCAACTAGAAAGAGACATATCAAAAACAAAACCTGAAATTAACGCCTTGGCTAAATCCATAAGATCCCCAAATAAAAAAGGTTAGGCATCCTACAAGGGCATACAACTTAAACTTATAGTTTCATCAGAACAAAAAGTTATATGAGCAAATCAGACCACATCACTCCTATCTCACCCTACTGTTACAGAACTCAGAGTCCATTTCAGGCTTGCAGCATATATAATTTGACAACTTTATCATGGGATCTTCTGCACAGATTAGACATAAGATAACCAAGAGATAACCAGAGATTAAAAACACTGGAAGAAGTCAGTGTCGATGACTCATCTGCCACGACATCACTGAAATACAATCAAATTAAACATTTTCCAGATCGTATATGGGTGAAAAAGTTACCTGAAAGGGAATAAACACGCACAGAATCTCTTTTTGCTTTAATGCAAAAGTGGTAAAGTGGTGTCATCTAAATATGCAATTCTCAGTTATGGCCATCTCAACCTCCTTTTTATAAAAGCTTGGGAAAGAGAATTAGGAGTCACTTTTACAGAGGACCAAACTGACAAAATGATAGCAAACAAACATAAAAGTTCCAAGTGCACCAAAATTCAAGAGATTTCTTATAAGATTCTGACGAGATGGCACAAAACTCCAAACAAGTTATTTTAATTCATGCCCAAAGTAAATCCCATGTGTAGGAGATACAACAGCAACAAAAAAAAATTGGTAATATGACACATATCTTCTGGAAACATTCCAAAATAGTAACTTTTTGGGAGAAGCTCCTGAGCATAATTAAAAATGAACTACAGCTGAAAATTTTGATAGATCCTTCTCATATCCTGCTGTTCAACTTCAACATTTCTCCTGCAGCTTTCAAGAAATCACTCCAGGCTACCATGATACACTTGATTCAGCAGATAACTGCTTATCTCACTAAACTGGAAGTAACGTATCCCGCCAACAATGAAAGATTGGCATATGAAAATGAATGAACTAAGACTTTTTGAAGAAATCTCTTAGTTCAGCACCTAAAATTTATACATAAATAGGTGATACAGTTTATAAAACAACAGTAGAGATGGAAATATAGGCAGATCAGATACATAAAGAGAATGAATAGGAAACAAGTAAAAGAATCAGAATCAGGAGGATGGAACTAAGATTTCATAACTGTTGCTATTTTTCTTACCCTCCTCTGTTTACCCTCCCTTTTATGTACCTCCCCCGTCCCCACTAATTGAATAAAATACACATATGCAGCAAACATACAGGTGAAAAACAGTTGTTTATTAATACAGTATCATAATCCTAGTTGTATTTGCCTTTTATGTAAGCGCTGCGTAAATTTGTGGTGCTTTATAAATAAAATTATACATACGTACATGTACAGCTCATACAATATAGGCAAGATGATCATTTAAAGAACAAGTGTGAAGTAAAAGTTATTTTGCATTGTTATGCCTGTATCAACAGTTAAATAAAAAAAAACTAGACAAACAAAAGATCAAAGATGTGCAGATATGCTGCATTTGTAAATTGTATTCTACATATTTTTTATTACATTAGATTAATGCATGATTTTACAAGTGGAAAAAACTGTTCCACAATACTTCCCAACTACTCTAACTTGATCAGCGCTGTTGATACATGCACCCATTCCCCAGTGCTGTCACCTATCATGAAAATAGGTGCACCATCTGTAGACTTGTGCAACAGTCTGTATGTTGAACACTGTTGCCATTATTACCCCCACAATCATATTTACAATATGTAATACTAAGGCTTGCTAGAGATAAACATTGTTCAAATCATTGCAAACTAATGTCATATACAGGTAGTCCTCGGGTTACGACGGCCTCGAGTTACGCCGTTTCGGGGTTACGACGCTTTATACGATGCCTTGTTCCGACTTACACGGTTTTGCAACGTAAGTCGAACTGCATGCAACCATGCCTTGTTCCGACTTACACGGTTTTGCGACGTAAGTCTAACTGCGTGCAACCATACTGTATGAACGTATGATCCGACTTGCATCAAAATTCGGTTTACGACGCCGCATAAGATCGGATCAACGTTGTAAGTCGAGGACTACCTGTATAGAATATGTGGAAAGAGCAATGGCAAACTACCTAGAAAGTAAACAAGTCTGGGTGGATTAAGGTCATTTTGCCCACTCCCTGTGATTTGTAACTCTAGATCAGCGGTTCTCAACCCACCTGATGCCGTGACCCTCTCATTGATGTCATCACGCTGGGTATACCTGCGTGTGGGCAGACTGCCTGGAGACAGACAGAAGAGCGGCATGTTCAGATGGTCTTAGACGACCCCTGGGAGAGCGTCGTTCATCTCTCAAAAGGGTTGCGACCCTTAGGTTGAGAACCACTGCTCTAGAATGTTTGATTTACTGCTGCTTTGAGTCTCATAATCAAATATTATTGATGATAACACATTTTAAAGTTTTGACTCCTGAACTTGTCATTCAACATGATAGGTAGCTACATACAAGAAGTGTTTAAAAAAGGGGGACTTTAGGGGATTGACTGCATATAGCTGATGTGATAGCAAAAACACATCATCTTTGTTTACCTGCAAATCCAATCATTCTAAAACGTGTAGTTTATCAACAGCAGTGGCACCCACCACTTGGGCCAGTGTATCCAAATTAACTCATGCTTATTTTGGAGCACAGTGCAGACTGCATGCCTTTGGTATAACATGAATGCCTAGATGTTCTTCAGATTTCTGTGCTGAGTTGTATAGAGGCAGAGTGATAAGTACAGAGCACAGAATGCTTTCATTGCTCTTTTTCTTTAGAAATAGTGGAATGTACAGGCCGTGAAATACTGACTGGAAGAAAGGAATGTAGGACTTGGCTTGCAGACAGTCTTAAAGGCCCGAATCAGAATTAAATGTTTTAGTGTTTCTCCTACTAACTGATCAAGATATAACAAGTAAAAGCCTTGAAGACTCTCCCCAGGCACTTACTAAAGAGAATGTTTTTATGAAGACAGGTGCAGTGTCAGAGTAATGTTACAGCAAGCTGTTGGTATATTTCATGTTGCTCGACACTTACACATGCAAATAAAGTTCCTGAACTTTATGCAATCATTTAGAAAATGTGAGTTTGGGTTATATATATATATATATATATATATATACATACAGTATATGTTCTAGTATAACATCTTCTTAACTTAGTATTGCTTATGACTTGATAAAGAGAGGACGGACCTCTCGAAATCTTGTCTATTTAAAACTAATGGTAGTCCAATAAAAAAAGGTATCACCACAATATATATATATTTATATTGGTGATGAGACAGCACATCAAAGATAGTTTCAGGGAGGTGCACAGGTAGACATAAATATGTTTGATAAAGATTCAAATAATTGAATCAGTGAACTGAATACACTGTTCGATTAATCATTAAGGAGTGTGCGCTGCATTACTATATATATATCCTGTGAAGTCCTCAATGGATCAGAGCAGTTTTGGCAACATGAGTAGTCATTACATAATATCAGGTAGATGGTTTTGAGTTATGGCTGGAATCAGTATATATAGCATTTTTTTGAAAGCTACTTCTATGGCATTTGACACACTTGCTAAAAACCACCTATACTGACAAAGGAGCAAAAAGTCCTACTTCATTCATTTTCCAACAAGTATGTTGTTTTGTTTGACCTGTTTCAGCTAAACAATCTTACACTTTACATTCACATTCATGTTCCTGCTTATATAACCCCATATAATCTTACAAAGTATAACCAATCGGCAATAGATTAAGGATGACTGATCTTACTGCACCTCTCATAAATCTGTTGGACTAAATCTAAGGGGCTTCACTGCTAAAACCAAATGTATTGGAAAGCATGTTGGTCTAGTCATTTACATCTTAAACACATTTTGACCATTTGCTTCATTTTCAACCACTGAGTTTTTTAAGATTTCTACAAAAATGGAAAAAAAATAAAAAAAACTAGGGAAAGCTAGTGATTTTGCCTCTTTGGTAAATATGCTCCACAGATTTCATGTAGAATCCCATTTAGAAACAATAAGACATCATAGGATGCTGTTCTTCGCCAGAAAATAAGGAGGAGCAATTTCACGTACACCCTCCTTCCAATTCAAGAACAAACAAATGACCAAGGGCCTTATTGACTAAGACCAAATTGTTGCGTATAGCTCTGAATTCACATTTGATCATCAATTTCCCATGTTTGCTTATTGAAAAAACTCTGTGGTGTGGCAAATATGCCTCTAATTCGGGAAACTACAATAGTCACGATCTTACAGAGCACCAACACTTTGCGAGCAGGTGCACAGGTACTTTGACTATTGACCAACAGGCAGAGTATGTCGTAGTTGTGAATTCAACAAGACATACTGCTCTGAATAGACCTGTTTGACCAACAAATCAGAGTACCAACTTGGCAGGTTGATGGTAGGGCTTCAAAATGGCATACGGTGACTATTCATTCAGAAGTAACAATGGCGACTGTGACTAAATTATTCTACTACTTAATATGAACTAATGATAAGGTGACATAGAAATAGATGTATCATTCACTTACATACAGTTAGTGAGATATGGTGAGGATGATGTCACTGTACTTCACTGAGGGAATTCATATCACTCTGCATGACTTTACATGGCTTTACATCCTACTTCTATTCGACTGACTTGGCCACACTACGTATGTGACTGCTTCCATAGCAGACCGCCTGTTCAACAAACCTATCTGCAGCTATAACAATAAGAAGTGAATTTGCGACTATTTTGGCAATGTGACTCGAATTGAAGCGAGCTTAATTCAACAGGTGAATTCATCCTTTAGTCAAGAAGGCCCTAAACTTTTTCAAAATACAACACTTTTGCCTAATGCTCTGCTTTCAAACAAAAAAAACCTTTTTTTATTTTGGTCATAGGTAATTAATTTTAACAAAAACAGAGTATGCTAGGCTTTGTTTTCAGGCTTATATTATTTAATATTTATATAATTTTTACAAAAAAGAAAAAATAGCAACTATACAAGCTTGCAACCTGCAATGTATGTGCTAATGCAGAAATTGTTTTTTTAAATAGTTTTATAAACAATATTATAAAATAACAGAAATATTTTATATTTTAACACACATTCTTACTCTGTAAAAATGTCCATGTTTTAGCAAGCTACATTCTACAACTACTTACACCTCACCTAGGGGGTTATTCCCGTAGTAATTCCACTACAATTTCCCCATTGTAAAGTCACAACATTTTTTAGTGTTAAGAGTGCGACAATTTTTTCATAATAAAGTCGCGACTGCGACAATATTCTTATTATAAAGACGCAACTGCAATGGTAGCAACCTATTGCGACTGTCTTTATCTGGTGAATTTGCACCTATACGCAACAATTTGGACTTTAGTGAATAACCCCCCTAGAAATTTGTATAAAAAGACATTTCTACAAGTCTGAAAACCAAAGCTTTTAAAAATGAAAAAAACTGAATAAAAACAATGTTTAATGCATTACGCTGCTAAGTAAGAAGCATTATGAAGACACAATAATGCCATGAGTAACAAGTAGGTTCTAGCAAGACCAAACACTCATCTGATCTCATCAGAAATGAATGTTAGATTTATTGTGTAGACCTAACAGTAGAGTAATTCTGTACATGAATGTGAAGCTACTGTCTACATTGGCATGGGGCGTTCCCAGAACATAATAAGCCAGGTTTTCCTGATTTGAATTTCACAATACTGGCATGCTATGAATAGTGTTTATGGGCATAACTAATCAAATTGCCTAAACAAAGAGACAGAATCTGGTTAGAACTGGTAAACACTATAATGATTTGAAGAACTCAGTAAGGTCTTTTTCACATCTGCGACTCTACTGAGTAAGTCCAACTGTTTGCACACACTAGTACTTCACTGTATTCTACCACAGTCCCTATGCAATCTGTCTGTGTAAAATGAGTACCACAGAAAATAACAGGAAACCTCTACACGCAAGCAGTTCAACCTACTGGGTATGTGCACATGAAATGCAGATCTGAAAGAAGTCTTTTAGATTGTATAATTTTACCATCTAAGATATTACTAACGTGGGTTCAAATGAATAGCACTAAACTATAGAACATACACTACACTATCTAGCTACAGTGCCACTAGGGTACAAGATGAACACATGCAATTACCTTAGTGGATAATAACCTATCAGCTATCACAATTAACTCTATATATAACATAGGAGTTCAAAAGAAACAAATGTAGGGATAGGAAAGTGATGAGTCCATGGTAAAGCAACTGTCACAAGTTTAATAATTTAAGCAATATAATGTAAGAAATACAGTCAGGTGGAACAGCGTAAAAGATCTGTAAGAATTATTGTTAATTGTAGTAGTAGTAATAATAATAATAAAAATTATAATAAAAAAGCTAAAACTACAATGATGGATGTAACTACAATGATG
>WMED01020747.1:0-12088 GCA_019650415.1 Pipa parva
CTCCCCCTCTCTTCCTCTGTCCCATACTGTGCAGCTGCTCTGCCTCCCTTCCCCTGTCCCATGCTGTGTAGCTGCTCCCCCCCATTCCCATCCCATACTGTGTAGCTCCTCCCCCTCTTCTCCCTGTACCTTGTAGCTGCTTCTTTACTCCTACACACAGTGATTGTCCAGAGGCCTCCCTCTGCTGTCACTCATTAGCAGCACTGTAGCGATTGGTTAAGGGATGGGAGTGGGCAGGTCTAAGAGGTCAGTATTACATCGCTTACCTCTCTGATGACGATTCCCTGATTCATTCTGCTTGGTTCAACTGCACATCTGCTGTAGCCGGCAACCCCTGCTTTTGGAATGATTGGGGAAGAGACAGTGTAACACACCAGATCACTGATTGTGCAGGCATCTTATATTAAAAAACAAACAAAAAAAAAACAAAACAGGAATCAGCTCGTGCTTCATTATTTATTAAAGGTACACTATGCTATATGGGGTTTTTGAGACTTTAGTGCCCCTTTAATGATTAGAATTCAGATATCACATGCATTGTACATTGCGTTATTTGGAATATACTTGACGTACCTGGAAGCATTCAAGATTATACAAGCTCTGTTGGTCTTTGTTAGCCTCTACCTCCCCCCCCCCCCAATACTTAATTTGGGTCTTTGGCAGATGTCAGATGAATGAGCCCCACAGTAATTTGCATGCATGTACACACAGAAGCTTCAGCCTTTTTTAATTTAGCCAAAAAATAATGAGTATCCACAGCAATGCATAACAGAGGTACATACATATGTAATCTGAAACAAAGCAAGACTTGCCAATTTGAATAACGTTGTTAAAATGACGCTAACGATTTCAGTAGGGTGATTATACTAAGGATTGTCAATAAAACTTTTAGTAGAACTTTAACCTTTTAATTGCTTAAAACCTAGTATTTGAGTTTTTCTACTAATCTCCAATCCCCCCCCCCACCCCGCTCCCCAGATCTCGACTGTCTGAAAGGGAGGGTGGATAGATATTCATTGACCTGAAATGCTTTTCTGGGAAGAATGCAGCACTGACGTGAGTTGGTCAGATCATGAAAAGCTTGAAATGGCCTGGAGCCAGCCTGGTTGAGACTCTCAATTCTCCACCCCCCCAAATCGAAAGGAAGAAATATATATATATGCTGTCCAAAAAATGCTGATCACTAAAAAAAAATGGGAGGAGGTGAGCCTAGCTCCTAGAATAAACTATCCCCTTTTCCCCTGTGAGAAATGCAGGTCCTCGCAGGTCACATGGTCTTCTTTCACTGGTCTAGAGATGGAATGTTAGCTTTGGTATTTCCTGAGACTTCATAAACAGACAGGGGGGGTTGGGAAGGAGACAGTGTAAGAGAGGTTATTTTGAAGGGGGGGTTGGGGGGGGGTACTGCAGCAGAAAGAGAAGTCAGGCTGCTGCAGTGTCTTTGACCTGCTGATCCTATGTCTTTCAGTTGCACAAATACATATCTTGCTTCATGCGATGGCACTTGTGTGGTGCATCATCTGTAATCTGCTTACAAAATATTCCCCCATTATATACAAATGGTGATGATTTACTGGGAACAAGGGGAGATGACCTTAATTGGTAATGATCATATGGTAGATTTACAAGGACGTAGGTTAGGTAGCACTCTATTCCCTTGGAATTACAGTAGAATTGCAAGGGGCCAACAATGGTACCATCAAACAAATATGTAACTGAATATCAAGGTTAGACAGCACATTACTTCATATGTTTTGGTGTTTTTCCCCATTTATTAATGTCACAGGTGAAACTGAAATTGATAATTGTTTTGAGGGTGGGCAGAGCATTCCTTCATCGAGTTCATCCCTGCATCCTGATGAAGGGAGGCTTTGCCCCCAACACATTGGTGTGTATGTGTAGTTTATTGTGGTCATGCTCTGTATCAATCAACATTGGATAGATGGGGCAAGCTATGGCTGCTATAAAGGCTACATCTATGGGGAACATCCAATTCAACCTTTCTGGCTGTTAAAAATAAACAAATACTGACCTGGTTCATTTTGGAAATGATTGGGTTGATATGTGCAAAAGTAGGCAGTAGTTTAAAAATATTGATGTACAGAGCTGTCCTTTCTGCAGAGGGAGTTCTTGGAGTCAGAATACTAGTGAAGTATGTCTTCAGTGTGGGCAAACAGGCCTTAAAGGGACGCTAAAGTTTAAAAAACATATAACATAGTGTACCTTTAATAAATAATGAAGCACAAGCAGATTCCAGTTTTCTTTTTTTATAAGATACCTGCACAATCAACGGTCTGGTGTGGGACACTGTCTCTTTCCCGATCACGCCAAAGAAAGCGTCGCTGGTCGATGGATTGTGCAGTTGAAGTAAGCACAGTGAATTAGGGAATCATTGTCAGAGAGGGAAGTGATGTAATCCTGACCTCTTAGACCTGCCCACTCCCTTCCCTTAACCAATTGCTACAGTGCTGCTAATGAGTGACAGCAGAGGGAAGCACTGTGGAGGGACTGTGTGTAGGGGTGAAGGAGCAGCTACAAGGTACATGCAGGGGGAGGAGCTACACAGTATGGGGCAGGGGAAGGGAGGGGGAAGTACAGTATCTGCGCAGGATGTGGTAGGGGTAGAAGGCGGGCACTATCAAACAAGCTCAATATGTGTATTGAACTGGGATTCATTCTTACACCTTCTTCAAAACCATTTGCACAGCAAACACAATAAACTACACCTAAATAAATAAATGCATCCTCATTTTACAAAAATAGATATTTATGGTTATGATTTTAATTAGTCTTATAATATTATATATATTAGAGTATCATTAAAACAAATGGATGTCTCTTTTAAGTTAAGAGTAATTTACCTATTTAGAAAATGATAATAAAAAAATGTTTGTGGCTGTTGGAAGCCCTTTACCACTTATGAAAATGAAACTAGTGGCAGAGTGTAGTAATTACAGGCAGTGTGAAGCCGATAAGCTGTAGCTTCCTGCCAGAGCTTCTGCAGTGATGTCACAGGTCAGGATTAGCATGCTTAATGTATTCAAAATGGTTTCCGTCAGTTTAGAGCTGTCCAAATTTCAGTGGGACTGTACAGAGACTACAGAGTGATTCTGGAGTTTTTAATACCACCATTTAGGAGACAGAAAGGTGTACTACGGTACTTATATATGTATTTGTGCGTAGGTACCTTTAGTTCGTCTTTAATGGTTGACACTGCTATGGACACTATTTTAGGTTTGTAGCCGTTTTAAGCAATCAAATCCTTAGGGGGGAATTCACCATTCAGCGAAGTGAGCTCCGAAGCCTTCGGCTCACTTCGCACATGGTATTATGCGCATGCTGATGTCCTGCGCGCAGATGTCAGCATGTGCATTAAAGGGATTCCTGTCTCGGCGAGGCAACTCTTTTGGTCTTGCCGAGACGGGAATCACTTTAATGCACATGCTGATATCCGCGTGCAGACATCAGCGAGCGCATAACACCATGTGTGAAGTGAGCCGAAGGCTTCGGAGCTCACTTCACTGAATGGTGAATTCCCCCCTTAGTGTCTATACCCTGTTTAATTCAAGATTTTGAATTGTTTTGCTTTGTTTAAGCCATTAGAGTGGTGTTAGAATGATTTGTTTTAAATTTTGTTTAATTTAACTTTCAGTGAAAGAAAGAGTTTTCCCACCTTGGCTGTTGTGTTGTAAAAACTATCACACAATAGAGACTAAGTGACTATAATGGTATGTTTTTATTTGTTATGCATAGAAAGCACAAACTGGTAACTTGCACATTTCTGTGTTTCTATCTATAATACTTGCATGAGAAGTGTCAATAGTGTGATATAATGTAGACAAGACATACAAACAGTGGTGATCACTTGTTATTTTTGAAAAAAAAAAATCTGCTTTGCACATCTTTTTATAGGCGAGAAGTTGTGAAATTAACCAGCCATTCTCAGTAAAAACTTCAAATATCCGCAACAGAACTCTAAATAGTATGGTTGGCTCAGCCCTCATAGGGTCTAGGAACATTGAGTAATTTTTAAGTGATCAAAAATAGGTTATACCCTGCGTACCATGCATCAGTCCCAAAAATAGTCAGTGCATCGAAAAGGGGGCGGGGAGATTGAAGGAGGAGCACAGCAGTTCCATTGGATATTTTGAAATGCACTGAACATTTTAGGGGTGTCACCCAAGGGGTCCGGAGTAAAGGAATATATTCAAATGAATAAACATTCTTATCTGTGCTACTGTTTGTGCAAATTTCTCTTTATACAGAAACCTTCTTCATCTGGTCAAACACATGGATTTTACTCCTATAGGCAACACTCAGAATACCAGAGTCCAGCTTAGAAATGGTTTGATTCTTATTTGTTTAGCTTTTTATCCGCCTTAGTGTTTTCTGTGAATTTTAATATGTTTCAAGACATGGTTTTATAAGGCTTTCCAGCTTTTCTTTAATTTTGTATCTTCTAGTCACTGCTGAAAGGAGTTTCAGTATGGTAAAGATTGGAGGGCCTTCATTTAGAGAAATTATACTCTGTCATTTAATTATGGAACAATGTATCAGTTCTTAGCAAATCCACAGTCTAAATACAAAAGACCTTGAACCTTTGGGCTAGGTTCACACTAGTGTACGATGCTCAGTGCATCATACGCTAGTGTGAAAAAATAAATACGGCTTAATGAAAGCCTATGTACTTACCTAGTTCTGGCCTCGCTAGTGTATGATGCGCATACGCCTTGTCCCATTTTGGCCAGCGTATGATATGCTGCATACAAAATGAGGCAAGATAGGAAGAGCCGTGAATGCTGAGGGAGCGTTCACACTGTTGCTGGTAAGTACTATAGAAAAATACGTGGGAGCATATTATTTTTCTCACACTAGTGTAAACTTATCATTAGGGTTTTTAAGCTTGTGCAGTGCATAGCATGAGAAATAGGCTTTAGAGGGCCAGACTGCTCCCACAACACCTCCCCCCCACACACACACTGTGCTTCACCCTCCTTCCTACTCACTAGCCCATTCTTTGTGCTTGCCCCCCTCCTTATCCTTGTCCCAGTTCCATCTGATCTAGCACTTAGCCTTAGCGCCACAGTGTTCCTCTCTCACAGGAAGTTGAAAGCTTTCAACTTCCTGTGAGAGGAACGCTGTAGCTTTTAGGAGCTGGGACAGGGAGGCTGCCTAGCCCCATGGCTCAGCCCTATCACCCGATGTTCGCAGAAGGGCCAGGACAAAGATGTCTGTGAGCCAGATTCAGCCTGTGGGCTATAGTTTGCCCACCCCTGTTCTCTAGGGTGGTAGGAGTTAACATTCTGTCTCAAACTAATCTCAATCTGGCCTTTTTATTTTTGTTTGTTTTACAAGTTACATAGGCACATGTGTTTTAAAACATCCCCCCCCCTTTAGGTTTTATAGCCTGATGTGCTATATGGGTTTTTTAAAAGAAAATCTGCACCACTTTTATAACTTCTGGGTCATGAAGTGATGTTCACTGTCACGAAAGAGGCTGCAACTTAGCATGGTGTCATGGCTTGAGCACCTCCTTGACCCAATGAGCTATAAACATTGGCCCCCTCACCAGGACTTCAGATCGAATCCTACCTGGAAGGTCAAAAGGTAGAGGTGAGACTGTCAGGATCTGTTCTTGCAGAAAAGGAAGGAGAAGGAGGAGGCAGCTAGGTTCTGATTCCACAGTGGACTTAACTCTAGCAAGCCCCAAGGTGCGGAGTCTAAGACAAACCTGGTTTTCACCCAGAGCCTCCGCAACGAGGTTAGGACTTCGCAGCAGTGCTATTTCCAGGTTGCAATCCCTGGCCTTGCTGTTCACAGATGGAGATAGAGACAGGAGACTGAAGGTGTGATTGGTATACAGGCAATATCAGGACTGGCAGCATGTAGGAGTAAACTATAAATGAGATACAAGGTCTTAGGCAGGCAGAGTTCTATCAAGGTCAAGATACAGGCTAAGGTCATACAGGAAGAAACAATAACTAGACAGAGGAACATCCAAAGAGTCCTATAATTATGTTAGTGTAGGGGTGGTCAAACTACGGCCTGTGGACCAAATCCGGCCCTCCAGAAGTCCCAGACCGGCCCAAAGGAGGATATTAAAATGGGAGTGGCCTAGCGCCATAGGCATCAGCACACTAGGCATACCCCACCCACCCCCCGGCCCTCTGAAGCCATCAGGCAGTTAATGCATCCTCATGGCTTAAACGTTTGCCCACCCCAGTGTTAGTGTTTGGCTGTCTTAAATAGGTGCTTTGATGGGAATGCGTCCGCAACGCAATACCACGACTGTGTGCATCGCAACATCGATTAGACATCAAAGGAGATATAGGTGTCAATGGAACATGCCGCCCGCGACCAGTTTAAGCAAAAAATGGCAACCGCGACTGACGCCGGACTGTAAAGTAGTATAGCAGGTGAGTAGAATTCCTAATACAGAGGTAGAGAGCCTCCTGTCTTAGAGCGAGGGTCCTGGTAGTATCCCAGCCCACATGCATCAATGACTATGGAATGTGTGGCAGCCAGCAGTAGTATTATATACCTCCTGTTATGCTATGAATGAAATGGAAGTGAATGTTCTCTACTAAGGAGGAATATAGGTAGTGGAATATAGGAATATACTGTATATACCTATATATAGGTAGTGACCAAGGAAAAGGTTTCCCCAGTAGCTCCAAAACAAGTACAAACTCCCATTGAATGGTATATATTTCCCTAATAAAAAAAGATTTTATTGTACATCAAAACAATGTGGAACGCTGCGTAAAGAAGTGCTTTGTGCTGGAGCGATTGATTCTACTTCTGAAAATGTTTCTCACTTTTTGTGCTTGCGTAAGGAAGTACATTTCCCATTAAAGGCATATTTTCGAATTGGTGGAATGAGCTTCATGGTTTTTTTTCTGTAAAAGCTCTATTTTTAGTTCGTTTGCATCTGCCAGTATTTCTTCATTCTAAATCAGTCATTTATCTTCAGCTGTAGTTAATTTTGTAATATTTAATAAGAACCCTTAAAGAGATGGAAGGCTACATTCCATTTCAGCTTCAAACCTTCTTGTTTATTTTGCAGCCATAAACAGTTAAAGCATTTACAAATAATACCCTTAGATTTTCTCTGAAATCAATACATGGAATGGTTGGTTTGTTATGATGGGGGTATTTGTGTCATAACAAAGTCGGATAAAGGTTACCACAAGATGGAACTTAACTGGTGTTTTTAGGACCGCCAGACACACAATGAATGGAAAAAAAACCTGGAACTGGTCCATTACACCAGGGTTCCCAGCTCTTGACAAATGGCCATGACAGTCGCTTTAAAATTCAGAAATCTGCCTTTCTCCCATTATACAATGATTTTAAAAAATGACACATTTGCTTCTGAGTATGCTGTTGGCACTGGGGCAGTAACACAAGCAGGATTAACTTAATGTTTGCCACAAGGTAAATATGCTCCATCTACTGGTTGGAGGTATGTTGCTTTTGGACTGAAATTTTCTATGATGCCAGTACTCTCTCCAGTGACCACCAAAACGCTGAGGGGGTTATTCACTAAGGTGCGAATTCGACTGTCGAATTCTCACTCAGTGAATTCCCATAGCAAATCCGCGACAATTTCCCCATTGTAAAGTCGCGACAATTTTTTAAAGTTAAGATTGCAACAATTTCCCCATAATAAAGTCGCGACATCACAACTGCGACCGTAGCAGCCTATTGTGACTGTCTTTATCTGGCGAATTCGCACCTATATGCAACAATTCAGACTTTAGTGAATAACCCCCCGTGTGTTAGAAAATAACACTGTAGATGCCAGAGTGGTTTTGTTGGTTTGGATTTTTACACTATGACTAATGATTAAGCGCCTTTCGGCGCGAAACGCATAAGGGGTGCTTGCTTGATGCTTTTGTACCTCCTGATTTTATTGTTTGTCTAATAAAGAAGAATCATTTTATCTACTGGAGTGCCGAGCATTTTTGCTATACTTTGGATTTTTATGTCATATAGAATTATAGTCGTACCTTGCAGCTGAATTGTAATATGTCCAGGGGGTAAAGAAATTGGGCTTAGGTACCCTTACCATCAAGAAACCCAAGACCTCACTTAGATGTCTTAGGGTCTTTACATGCCACGTTGTGGAAAATGTTGTACACGATGTAAAATGTTATCTTGTGTGTACCCCATACTATGTACAAAGCTAAGGAATACGTTGGCACTATGTAGAAAGCATGGTAACTTATTCTTCATTCCTTTATTGCTATGATTTTTACCGTACACTAATAATACTTTAACAAAATCAGACATTTACAACACGCCCAAACCACTAATGGGTTATAAAGACAATGATATTTATTGTTTAACATTCATTAGGCTCTACTTTTGTTTGCAGATATCCTTCCCCAGACCTCAGAAGCCTGTAACACATTTCTCTGTTTTTAGATTTTACCTTTAAAGCACCCAGGAGATTAATGCATTATTCCCCCCCCATTCCCTTCTGTTTTTCTAAAAATAATCTCCCTCCAGTAGGTGAGATGCTCTAAAACCAAACAAATCAAGTAACCCCGGCACTGTATTTCCCTTGATGTCTCTTTCCTTTAAATCCCAGGCAAGTCTGTATTCCTAAAACTGTGCATCTGTGCAATGGAGGGTAAAGATGGCAAGTCCGACATCTTGTAGAGTTTTTAGCTCTGTGTTCAAAGAGCATTGTTATTCTAAGCCACAGCCATTACAGGGCAAATGGCCATATTTATCTGCCTAAAGACTCCTTTGCATTTAGCACTGGCAGACCTTCCTGCGTCAAGGTATTACCAGGCAGGCAGCCATGCAAAACTTACTAGATTTTGAGACAGAGGTCTCCTACCTCCAGAGCAAACAGATATAGTTATGATGCTGCACCATCCAGAGAAGGAGGACTCTGGTGAAGGGCCATTGGGGAGGCAGTCTACAGATGCTATTAATTTTGGTTTCTTCTTTGAAGCCATTTCAGAGAATTTACACGTTCTGGAGGACTCATTTTGAGTTGTTTTTTTTTTTAACCATCTTAACCCATCTTTTGCCATATCAGTGAGTGGTTTGTTTGCAGGAAAAGCGGTCTGCATGCACTAGCTCTCTATGTACGTTTTTAATTATAAGAAAGATGAAATTGACTCTCCTGCACATTCATTATGTCAGCTGTCATTTAAACAAAGTTAAATGAACCTTTATCCATCAAGGGCAGCTTTAGTTCAATTTGTGCGTGTAGTATAGTGTCGAATGTGAGGTTGAGCAAAATCAAAATTATTTGTGTTTTCCCGCAAGCGAGGTATGTTTAAATACAAGATTCCAAAAGAAGCAAGAGTTTAATTCTTCGTTAAACCTAACAGAGATAATCAGGAAAGAGAGAGGCAAAAGTGTTATGGATCCAAGGAGCATGCTGTGCGTAGCACTTGTTTTACTCTTTCCCAGCTAAATGTGTTGTTTCAGCCAGAGCAGCAGCCAAAATAATGACACATTTATGGGAACAGGTATCGTATGGCTCCACACCCCTTATTTAGATATGGATCCAGTGTTTACGTATGAAACCCACACTCCTGTTACCAACTCCCCTTTGATTGATTACTGATTTTTTTTTTCTATTGCTATTCTTTCCTAAAGAAAACATGAACTAAACACGTATGTAGGTATCATTTTATTTATAAAGCGCCACAAAAATATGCAGCACTGTACAGTTCAGTAATAAAAATAAAATACAGACATGGGAAATTGCATTAAATAATACAGAATAAATTCTCAAGGATACTTCACTTTAAGTGCTATGTGGAGGATGACCCAAGAAGTTGGGGGTCCCCGCCCCGTAGAGCTTACAGTCTAAATGCGATGTGTCATGAGATGGCTATTGAGAATTGTTCATTTTTAGAATTCGAGACAGACTTTTTTTCTTAATCTGATAACATAAGATGTGGTGAGGTTACCTATGCATGTCACTGTTGTATACGTTCATACTATAGCCTTATGTTTGGTGAAAATAGGCACAAAGTAGAAGGGCCATGTATGTATAATTTTATTTATAAAGCGCCACAAGTTTACGCAGCGCTGTACAGTGCTACTGTTAGTTTTAAAAGCTGTGCAAACACATTATATGGTTGCAGGGACATGGCTAGTTTAAATGTTCATAGAACGAGATGCCGATTTCAGTGTATGACTTTTTTTCATTGAAGTGTGGGTTTATTACTGATGTTGCTGATCTTTCATCGCTGGTTGATGTGTCTCGCAGCCATGCGCTTTCCCAGGCTTGCTTAGTGCAGGTGCACATTTTCTTTGGAAGGAAAGTGGACATTTGGCACAATGAAAGCGTGAGTAAACGGTTACAAAGCGATCCCTGCACAGCTTCCACACAAGCAGCAGCTTTTGTCAATATGGGGACCCAGCAGAGACCCAGAGTGGTAGGGTGCAATAATGGCATCATGCCTAAACACTGTTTGCATGATTACTTTGACTGGTAAACATTTTGTTCTTTTGTGTTGGCTGGCATACAGTCCCAACTCTTTCAACAACCAAAACCCAGTCAGTCTTCAGTGTAAAACATTTTCTAATAATAGTTTCTTAAATAAACAGATGTGATGTATACACTCTTCAAGGCTTATTTATACAGAGCATGCGGACCAACTGAAGGTACGGTGGGAAATGTAGCCCTCCAAGGGTTTTATGTGGTCTCCAATCTGGCCACAAGCACAACATGATGACATCATTTAATAGGATATGGAAATGTTTAGGTAATAAAGCAATTGAACAGCCATGACTTAGTGCTGCATGGTTTGGTAGAAAGGCCGCATTGTCCTGATTGCAAAAAAAAAAAAGAAGTCATTTTAAATTGAATTAAAAAATGTTTTTTTCCCCACTGAAAACCCCTCCATGGAAGATCCTTAGTTTGACATAACCTGCTTCATTTTGGCCATTCATACCTTTGTAATTAAGCGTCTCAAACTGGCTAAATCAGTTGCTGCTTGAACAATTGCGGCTTCTAATTTTATTATTTTTTGAATTGTACAGTGTCAACATCCTCTGTGGAGTTGTACACACAGTAAGGAGAACACACAAGATAACATTACATGGTATAAATTTAACAGCATTGCTAGGCCTACAGATCCGGGGCAGATACCTTAGGCCTCATACTCAATCAGCCAGGTTAAGGCGGCTGCATTTTATACCTAGGCCGGAGAACTTCCGCAGAAACCTGGAGGTTGCTTTGTTTGCCCGTAGTTTCCGGGTCAAATCTGGAAAGTTTAGTTCATAAATTGCAGTAACACAACAAAATCAAGTGTTATTAGTATAACCAGGTCAAAACGATTTGAATAGTCCCCTACTGGTAGTTTGTGCTAAAAAAAAGAATTCTGGCTGATGAGAAAGGCCTTTGAGACTTGTTTTGTTAATAATGATAACTTGTAACATATGACATCACAGGCGGAATGTTTTCTGACGAGTGTAGCAATATGTATGCTGCAAACGATGGGTGTTACACGGCCCAATGTTATACTGTCTATTTGTCAGTTATAGGATTATTTAGAGATCTTGCTTGTAAACATATCACATTATTGCTTTAGCAAAATGTTTTTTTGTTTGTTTTATGTTTTTTTTTTTGTTTGTTTTATGTTTTTTGTAACCAAAACACAATTTTTTAAAAAAATCACCCAGGCCAGCTTGCAATAACGGGGGCTTTTGATGCTAGCGGATTTGTATGACATTATAAAAATCTGTAAGACAATGTATAGCTTGTTCAGCCTAATTAGCCTCATCGGATTCAATCAAATGTGTTCTGTATGATTGGCCTTTCTTCAGCTAGAGTGTGTTAGCCAAGGAGACTTTCCCACATTATTATTTTAAGCGTTGGGAGTGTGCTGGGCTTTGCCTTCATTGATTGGACCAATAACTGCGCGATGTCTTTGTCTCCAGCCTTCTCTAGTTGAAAGCAACATCGGGTTTTACTAATTGATTTTTTGCCCATTATTTGGGATGTGTGTAATATCTTCCTGGGTTGTACTGACCCCTCTCATATTTATTACTAGATCTGTCAAGTGTGTGTGTGTATGTATGTATGTATGTATATATGCATGTATATATG
>WMED01020748.1:0-12087 GCA_019650415.1 Pipa parva
TTGCTAATTGCGCCCAGGGCAACGGCCCTCTCCGCCCATACGGAGAGCCGGCCCTGCTTCTATCCCATTTATAAAGTTACTCTAGAACAGGGGTGGCGAACCTTTTGGAATGGAGTGCCAAAAAGGTGACACCACCCACGAGCACATCTCCCGAAGTGCTGGCGCTGGTGAGTGACATCATCACACCAGCACCGGGGGGATGAGCGCACACGCATCAGGGGAGGAGAACTCCCCTGCTCGTGTGTGCATCTTCAGTGCAGGCCATGGATCCGGCCTGAAAACTGTCAGATCGGGTCCGTTGCCTGTACTGAAGGAAGGGTTTGGTGACGGCTCGCGTGCCAACAGAGAGGGCCCTGCGTGCCCTCTCTGGCATGCGTGCCATGGGTTTGACATCCCTGCTCTAGAATCTAGAGAGACAGTAGATCCATATAAAACAAGCAGAATAGAAGTGATTTATTGGCTGAATAGACCTGGAATTGCAAAATTTCAAGACTACTTTCGTCTTCCCATGGGGAACAATTATTAACGTGGATTTACATGAGATAAAGGGGGTTATTCACTAAGGTGCGAATTTAACTGTCGAATTCTCAAACAGCGAATTCCCATAGCAAATCTGCTACAATTTCCCCATTGTAAAGTTGCGATAATTTTTTAAAGTTAAGATTGCGACAATTTTCCCATAATAAAGTTGTGACTGCAACAGTATTCTCATTATAAAGACACGACTGCGACAGTAGCAGCCTATTGCAACTGTCTTTATCTGGCGAATTCACACCTATATGCAACAATTCAGACTTTAATAAATAGCCCCCAAAGGATCTGTTAAGCCACTAGTGGCAGGACATGGTATGTGAAAGACAAATTGTTGGATCATTTAGTAGATATGTTTGATTTGAGGATATTTAGAGACGATCAATGGCTTTTGAAATGCAAAGCGTGTTTTCTATTTCTTCTTAAGTGGTTGAGTAGAAGCATTGACTCTTAGGGGGAAATTAAATAAAATAAAAAATATCAATATTACCAATATCACAACATCGAATGATTTTTATTGATATTTTCAATATCACGATATCGAATTTTCCATCGATATGGAATTTGCATTGAAATAAACAGATTAAAAGTTTTGATCAAATTTCGATCTCGCTATATCAATATTACCGATATTGGCAAAATTTCAATATTGCAAAATCGGCAAAATTGTGATATTGGTAAAAATCATTCGATATCGGTAATATTGATAATATCGATTTTATTAAATTTCGCCCCCCTAATTAGAGTTTGACTGGGTGCCATGGGATTGTGAGGACTGTATACGGGTACTTGTACTAATGGGTAATTGACATGCTATCTCAAGCTAATCTCTAGAGATTAACAGTGATCAGCTGATACCTTTTATTTGCAGGCAATGGACTGTACACACTAACACACTACAAGATGGAAGAGCTTCTTCTTGTCTTCATTTCCCAGCAAATCTAAATCCACATTCTTGTCTCTGGTAAGTCTGAGCCTTCTTGAATGATAAAATAATCTCTGTTTATATCTACTTGTATGTCTGATTGTACTTTATTAACGTTAGGGAAGTAGGTTAACTTTATAATCAGTTAATAAAGAAAGTTTATTAGGGTTTTGTTCTTTTATAGATTTTGTGCCTTATCCTTGTCTGTCAGCACAGCAGTCTTGTCTCACTTTATGGCAGAGTGAGAGGCCTGCATATGAATGTGAGTGAGCGTTGTGTATGAGTTTGAGGGGGTTACTCATTAAAGTGTGAATTCGTCTTGCATAGTGACTTCGCATCTGTTTGCGTTACTACGATCAGAACATGCAAATTCATTTCTCCTTATTCATTAAGCAGCAGACAGCTACAGACGCGGTTGAATGCATAGTTCAGTGTAGTCACTCATACAATAGTAAGCTGAGAAGTCATGTGGAGTGAGGCGAATTCCTCCAGTGAAGGACAGTGACGTCACTGTAATCATATCCCACTAACTGTATATAAGTGAAAAATACAAATTTTTATATGACACCTTGTCCCTAGTACATGTTTAATGGTAACTAATTTAGTCGCAGTCACCATTGTTACTTTTCAATGAATAACACATTACACAACACTGGAGCCCTGCCATCAACCCCTCAATATGCCACTCTGATCAAACAGGTGAATTCAGAGCAGTACTCCCTGCAGAATCCACTCCTTCGACAGACCCTGTCACATGCTGAATAGCCAAATTACCTGTGCATGCGCACGCAAATTGATGCAAAGGGCTCCATAAGTCTGCGACTGGAGTAAGCGTCAGGATTGTTCGCGAATTTTTCACATCGCAGTGTGTTACATAAGCGGGGTTGGAGAAGTTGCGAAAAGATGCGAATTCGGGCATTTATGTCACAGCTCACCCATTAATGAATAACCCCCTCTGAGAAAGGCCTGTGTATGAATGTGAGTGAGGTCTCTGTGTGAATGTAAGTGAGACCTGCACATGAATGTGAGTGAGGCCTGTGTATGAGTGTGTGTGAGGCCTTTATATGAATGTAAGTGAGGCCTGTGTATAAGTGTGAGTGAGGCCTGTGTATGAGTTTGAGTAGACCATATGTGGAAGAATGAGCAGACATTAGTGGGCCTGTAATTTAGTTGTTTGGAGGTATTATTTTGGGGAGTATTTTGTGTAACTGTTTTGTGTTTTTGTCTCGCCCTTTGGTCCCCAGAGTCTTGCACACTGCTCATCTCCATCTTATGTTCCGTTCCCGCCGTTCTGTCTCAGCGAGGCAGCTTTGGCGGCAGCGCTGCATAACGCCTGGACGGGGTCAGGGGGAGGGGGCACCCCCCAGCCCCGAGGACCTGCACAATGCCCTAAGGCCCACTGCCCACCAGCTTTTCAAAAAGTTGAAGGATGAGCAGTTGTGGCAGCTGGCAGAGGCAGTGGGGAGCAAGGGATGCTGGGAGTGTGGATGTGTCTTCTACCCCTGGGATTCGAGGAGTGTGAAGCAGGCACTACCTCCTCATATCCTTCTATGCAAGCTGTACCGATGGCCTGACCTCCGACATGCAGCTGAGCTCAAGAGATTGATCCAATGTGAGAACTTCTGGAGGAAGAGCAGTGAGGGAACTTCACTCTGCTGTAACCCCTACCACTTCAGCCGGCTGGCAGCTCCAGGTGTGTGAGGGATCCTGGGAAATAGCAGTAATGGGTACCTGGATTTATGTCATTACTGGGCCCCAGAATCCAATGGAACACAAACATTGAAGAGAAAGGGGCCAATGCAAGACATAACATAGAGGGCTTTAGTGATATGGGTGGCTGAAAGGGGGTTACAAGCAGAATGGAAAGGGCCCTGGGGCCCCAGCCCATAGTTTGCTCAGTGCCTCATCTCCTCCTTCTCTTTCCCATTATATGGGGTTGTTATATTTCCCTCTTTGCTTCTCCATATTCCCCTCCACACATCATATTTCTCTTCTCCCATAATCCATATTGCCCCATTTACAGTATCCTTCTTTACCCAACTATATATCTTTCTCCTTACCCCTCCTATTTCTACCCCTTGAGCTCTATATTTCTCTTTCTCCTGAAATTTCATTTTACCCCCTCTGATTCACCTTAACCACACACACAATATTTCTCACTCCTGTCCCTTCTGTTGCAGACGTCTCCCCACCACTGTCCAACAAGGCATGGGATCTGCAGCAGTCCTACCTGACTAACTCCATAACCCCAGGGAGGAAAATCAGCAGTATCCGAGGGTGCCAGGGTAAGTGGCTTGGGTATGTGGAAGATGCCATATCCAATGTATGTAATGAATGTATGAAATGGCCTCAACAGAAGTTTTACAATTTCTTTTCTAGAAGCTCCCTCAAAGAGCTTACAATCTAGTGGTTCTATGGCAGACCCAGGCCTGAGGGTTTTACTATCTAGTGTTATATTTGTAGACCCTTCCCCATGGGGCCTATAAGCTTGTGGTATAGGGGAAGAGCATACAGTCTGCTAGTATAATGATCAACAGTGGATGATGGAGTTTATGATTGTGCCTAGATTACAGGGCTATCCTCCTCTCTTTTCTCAGACACTACTTTATCCAGAAGTACTAGCAGAGATGGCTACTGGTGCAAACTGGCATACTGGGAGCACCGAACACGTGTGGGGCGCCTCTACAATGTCAGTGAACCTTCTGTCCACATCTTTCATGACCTCCCCAAAGGAAGTGGGTTCTGCCTGAGTTACCTAAGCTCAGAATCCCGTAACGAAACCGTAAGGCGGACTCGGATGAAGATTGGACAGGGCCTGATTCTTAGTCATGAGCATGATGGAGTCTGGGTTTATAATCGCAGTGAGCACCCCATCTTTGTTAATTCCCCGACCCTGGCCCCAGTGAGCCCCCGAGGGCAGTCTGTGCACAAGGTTCTTCCTGGATACTCCATTAAAGTGTTTGATTCAGAGGGTGGGCTCAGTATGCCAGGCTACCCCTTCCTGGCAGATGGGCCCTATGATCCCCACAGTGTGCGAATCAGCTTTGCAAAAGGATGGGGATCTTCATACTCACGCCAATTCATCACCTCCTGCCCCTGCTGGCTGGAGATCCTGCTTAGCCTTCCCCGATAAATGAGCCAGTCTTGGAAATGGAAGTATCTCCAGAAGATCTATGTGGATTCCTTCAACAGGAAGTTTCTACATTGATCTACTTACCCACTGGATTCGGATCCTTATATGTTTCCCAACCACGGATCTCCTGTACCCCATGAGGCATTAAGTCACTGCTGTGTAACCTTTTATGTCCATCAAGGACCTCCTGTCTTCTCCATAAAGGGCACCTTATTTCCATATTAATGTGCCACACTTCAAGAAACTATTGATGATTTCCTGTCCCTCTCTGTAGTGAAGTGTAACTGCTGTAATTAATCGGGGGGTCCTCACCACTGGATCTCTCACTGGTCTTTAACCTGTTGTTCAACCTTTCTGTTACTTTTGAATCCAGACCCCGGGGGTCTCTTTGACCTACATCTGCCCTTATAGTGTGGTATAGTGTCAAGGCTGAATTCAAGTTCTCTCATTCCTCATCCTTGGACTTTAGAACCTGTTTCTGGCTGAATGATAATGTAATATTCTCTTCCTTTTGTTTGGATCCTGTTGAACTGCACACTTGACCCCTCAGGAGACTGTTATACATTTCTGTATCCAGAACCATTTGCCTATTCATTTCTGACAGTTACTGAACCCCAGCTCATATCTACTTCACAACATGGCTGTGACTTTATTATCAGTACCTCATTACCAGCAAACTTCTTACCCTATCCAGGTACATCATACCCTGGTTTTGATGCAGGCTTTAGACTTTGATTTGTCAATTTTTATAATGAATTATTTTCCACAATCTCACCCCTGAATCCAAACTGTGTGGCTTACTCCATTATAATCCCCAGAGTCCACTGGGCCTTTCCTCTGGATCCAAACTGTGTGGCCTGCTCCATTATAATCACTAGAATCCACTGGAATTCTCCCCTGGATTATAACTGTGGAGCCTACTCACTGTCTTTAATAATCCCCAGAATCCACTGAGTCTCTCCACTCAGTCCAAACTGTGGTGTCTATTGACTCTCCATATTCATCGTTATTCTCTACTTGATGCAAAATATGTGGCCTACTCACTGTCTGCTGGCAATAATTCTATAATCCACCATATTTCTACTATATTCAAGCCAATTGGCCTAATCTCCAGGAGATATTCATTTCTTCAGAATCTCTATTTTGTACTGGATGGAAGCTGCAAAGCCTACTTCTTGCTCACTATCATTTTCTCCAGGATGTACTGTGTCTCTCCAGTGGTAGAATGTAAGGCAGAGTCAATGTTATTGCAGTGCTTATTACCTCATAGATGTCTGTCTGACACTAACATCAGTTATAATGTCCTGCAAGATTGTTATGTGAAGGAAGTTGCATTGGCTGCAGAATTTAATGCACTAGCTGTTTATCAGCATTACCACTGAGGTTCCTGCTTAGAAAATACATTGTGAGTAATTTCTACTTGGAAAAGTAGCTCAAGGTAAGCCCTAAAGGTCATATAAAAAGCAATGATAGGCTGTTGTTAATCTCCGCAGGGACTGCGCCAGCACAATTCAAACTTTTACTGACCTTGAATTAGAGAGTTGGGACATTCCACTGTAGATGGGGAACTAAACAATGACATTACTTCGTCAGTGGTTTATTAAGAGAAATGTTCATATTAAACCATGTCTGGGGGATGTGGTGTTATCCAGAATAGAGATCAACATTTTACATAACATCTTAACCTGAGGTTCTTGAGTAGTTCATTGCAAGGTGGTCTGGTTAAGTTGTCCTTTAACAGGTGTGGTATCATTGAAGAGAAGAGTTTTGGGCTGGCAGCCAAATACAAATGCAGGGTGTGCAGAATGTGAAAGAAGAAGTAGACCATGGATATCAAACACGTGGCCCCTAAGGCTCTCATCTGTGGCCCATGTAGCACTGGAGCTACAGAGACATCCTTGGCATAACACAGTGCAGGCTGAGGGAGGAGCGTGCCCACCAGTGGCATAGGCAAGCGCATTAAAGCTTGCTGTGCATGGAAGTGGTGTTTGGCAGCAGAGGGGGTGAAGTGTATCGAGTTTGGATGATACACTATGAGTTAGGCAAGCTAAGGGAATAGGAACATGCAGGTGAAAATGAAAGAATATTTCCACTGCTATGGGGAGAATCTGGAGGAATCTGAGAAGTGATTAGATAACATGTAAATGGGGCCCCTTACAGCCTGACAAAATGGTCCTTTTTCATTCCCCAGTTACACTGCAATCTGCGCAGTAGCCAGTATCCAGAAGTCCACTGGTAACTGACTGGGACACTTATAGCAGTGCCAGCTATAACTCCCCTGTTGGCAGCCCTGTGTCCCAGTGTAGTAGCAGTAGGCAGAATAAGATAGAAGCTATAAATGGGGAGTCTATGTAGGAAGACGCTCTATGCCTGGGTTACCCATATACCTCCAGCATAAAACAACACAGAGTATTTAGTCTTCTCTCATGGAAAATGGCTTGTGTAAGGAACCGGTGTCCCCGGTTTCCACTAAACTGTTATAAGGGAGAGAATATATACTACTATACTTAATATGGTGTTTCTCTCTAACTTACAAAAATAATGTTTTTTTCCAATGGAACAAATAATAAAATGTTACTATATTATCCAGAATTCACATAAACATGTCCTTTTCAGGCATAAATTCTAGTGCAAGTCATTAACTAGTGGTGGCTTTGTACATGTCTTCCAGTTTTGTATTGTGTTTGTAGGAAATTATCAATAATGATTCTACTCAGTTAACCCAAACACACATGCTGGTTTTATGTAAATTACTTTCCTACAAATCCTCTTTTTATTTATATTAAATTGTAATCTTTCATACAAACAGTGATTATTATAATATAATCATTGTATTGGGGCAGGGCCCTTATATACTACTAGATTGTAAGATCTTTGGTATGGGTTCTCTAAGTTTCTGTTTTCTTTAAGTAATTGGCATCCCCTCCTATACCATTTATTCTTGACTGAGCTGAATATATCCTGCTGAATTGAAATATTATTGTGAGAGAGAAAAAACATGTAAATGTTCCTGTACCATTAGCACATTGGATATATGACATTTTCTGTGCAACCTGCCATCAACAGTATGGTAATTACTGACAGAGTCCGCTGTGTGTAGGAGAATATCTTCCTCCAATATAGTACAAATATTTCTGCTGCTTTACAAACCAACTATGGCTTGGTTCTCAATTCTGATTGAGAATGTCATTAAAATATATTTTATATCATCTAGTTTGTATTTTAAGTTCACTTTTCTTGTATAGAATTAGCACTGATTATTAAATATAAAGCAAACAATAACATAGCATGAATATTTATCACTGCAGTTTGTGATTGTCATTATAAGTTTTGGTCACAAGGTGGCAGGGCAGAGATGTGATGCTGGCTAATAAATAACCATTTAATCTCTATATTAACTCTGTATTATTGGTTATTGCATTTTCTATTTAATCGCTGAATGTCATTAGAATTATTAAGGTGGTTTTGGGGATGAGAGAGAGAGGGACTGTTGCAAAGGAGGCTACTGACCCAAAGTCTGTAGTACCTGCATTTAATCAAAGTATTGTTATGTTACCTTGTATGACCTATGTTATGCATTGTATGGTTTATTAAATTGTATGTAGGATGTTTGTTAGTGGGGATAACTGTTATTTCTCTAATATGGGTTGTTATACCCACCATCATTCTGTGCTATGGATTAGATTGTAAGCTCCTGGGAGCAGTGTATATACACATAGCACTGTGCTCACTGGCAGCATTATATTCCATTAAATTATTATACCCACATGTGTATCCTTGTCTGACCTTGGGAAAGAGGGATTGTGGGAGTTTCTTATTATTTGCAGGAGGAATTAAAGGAAAGGCCTGTGTGTTCAGTTTGATACTGACAGTGTTATAGAATGGTGTTTACTTGCCCTTTATAAAAGAGACTAGTGGAAAGTCATTTTAATGGTACACCTACTATACAGGTATTACCCTGGGGTCTAACTTGCCTTCTTACCCCAGGAGCTGACTTTGCAAAAACTAAACCGCTCACCAGATAACTTCAATGGGAAAACCCCATTATTGCCGAATTAAACAACACAACATTTCTGAGTGACAAACTCTCCCTTCATCAGGAGTACAAAAGTGCAAGTGCAAAACAGCATGTTAAAATACCCCATCATTAAACCCCACCTATAAGCGAGTACATACCTTCGTAAAGCTGTACATACTTCTATAAAGACTGCTACTCTCAATATACAAGCAATAGTATACGGTTATATACAATGGTAGATTCCTCATACATAGTAAATACACATACAAAAACAGTGCTCATTACATTATACAATCAATACAGTAACATATTCCTTAACCGTGAGGTGTCAAACTCTGGCCAGCAGTTTAACCATATTTGGCCTGTGAGAAAATACCAGAGTAGAGCATGTACCATTAATACTACAAATTCCACAATGCTCTACTGGTAATGTCTGGTGACATTAACTATTGACCTCACACTACCAGTCACGTCAAGTCACCCCTCCTAAAACTGTCCAATGGAAAGGTGGAAAACAGAAGCTTTGTAGAAAAGTGGGAAGCGGAATGTCTGTTCACTAATGTTTATTGTTAGATCTGATGAGAAGGAAAATCTCAATTGTAGACATTTTTTTGATAAATATCCTGGTTGGCCTCGACTTTGTCCAAGTTTTTCATTTGGTAATTTAAGTTTGACACCCTTGCATTAACCATAATAAATTTGTGGTGACAGTGTACCTTTAAGTGTTGCCAGCCATCCACTTAACCCAATCATAACACTTGTAATGGAAACCATTTCTTTCCCAGTATAACCTGTAAAATAAATTACATTATGGAACCATGGTAATTAAACTCTAATACATACAGGGTTGATATTTAATAAATCCGAAAGATACTACAAATTATCAATTTAAAGGAAACATTGTAAACTGAACTCCTCATTAAGACATCTTGGTGATTTGATATAACAATGTATTCTGAGACACTTCCCCTGGATGGACAACTACTTCCCCTGGATGGACAACTACTTCTCCTGGATGGACAACTACTTCCCCTGGATGGAAAACTACTTCCCCTGGATGGAAAACTACTTCCCCTGGATGGAAAACTACCCTCTGTAGCACAACTGGGAGAGATTGTGCCTCTCAGAAGTGTTAGGCTAAAGTCATCTCCTTGCTTCTCGACATGTGGGAGATTAGATACAGCCACTTCCAAGTACAAATTGCACTTTTATGTTTATTCAATCAACAGGCCTAGAGGTTTGTCTCACATAGGTGAGACCATAAGGACATTAATGTTATAGATGACTTTGAAAGAATCACACGTATGAGACCCATGACTCTGATGTTTTGTGCCCTTCAGGGGGTGTAACACAAAACCCCTTTTATTAACTCTCAAACAGTATAGGCAACGGGCACAAGATTTTTTTAGAAAATATGAAATCTACAGGAAGTGCACATGTACAGTAAATATGGCCCCTGTTTATTACCTTATCATCAATGCTGGCCCCATGTTTATAAGCAAAAACAGGTGAATGGAGCAACCAATGAAACATTGGATCTCTATGTAAAATGGCCCAGTTTGGTAAAATAATTCTACAGACTGCTGCAGACGGTTGGTTATATGTGGAATCTGATTCATCCTATTGCAGGGTCGTTAACGTAATCATTTTCTCCTTGGTAGACAGGCAACCTCATTAAAGGTCTATTTCAATAACATTTTTTATCACCCTATTTGCTTCACTAATGTTCATTGTCAGATGATATCCTATAAGTGCAAATTAGCTGACTCCTGGGTAAGCCTCTCAGTAAACCCACAGGGTGACGATCATAGATAATTATTACAATCCTTGGCTTATGGCACACATTAGTATTAAGCCTACTACCTTGATGTCTAAGCAATACATCCAAAAAATGTAATTCCAGTGTATGAAATTCCTGAGTAAACCTAATAGTTGGATTTACCCATTGAAATATTCAACCATCTGCTTCAACTGTTGATCACTTCTCAGCCACAAAAAGAATCATGTTGTCAATATTTCGTCAGTGTAGTGACAGTTAGTTCCAAATGTGGCGTTGAAAGGGTTCATAATTTAGGATATGTTCACTTTCACAATTGTGCGTATAGATATTAGCATATAATGGAGCCATGTTAGCCCCCATTGCACAACCTTGTATTTTATGATAATTCTTGTCCTCAAATTTAAAATTGTTGAAGGTAGTGACAAAATCCAGCAATTCAACTAGGCACAAAGTTAGATTATAATTATATTTGTCAACAACTACAGAATGCAATAAGGTTAAATACAAAGAGTAATCAGAACTATTTGGGAAAGAGAGATGGGAAAAAAAAATTAAAAAATAATTAAATGAGAAAAAGAGGGGATGCAAGGTTGTGTGATAAACAAATGAATATATATCTAAAACACTAAGATTGTCAAAAAGACCTCTTTTTAATCAAATATTTGATAATGAACCTCTTTAAGAAAACACATACACAAGTTGTTTCATTCAAACATATTTATTAAGTAACTGTTTATAATTAGCCATTTTTAGACAATATAATGTAAGCACCTGAAATCCAATGTATAAGGCACACCATTGCACTGATCATCTAAGTGCATATACTTGCTACATCTGAATGTAAATGCTCATTGTCTTTTGCCTAAAATTGTTTTTGTTGTTTTTTCTGTATTCACTTTTATAAAACTAATAAAAATTAAAATAAAAAAAAAATCCAGCAATTCACATACAAAATTAATTTCATAAGTTCTCAAAACAGCCTTTGTTAAATACACTCAATGTCTGGATGATGTGGGATGGATGTATGCAAATCTTCCCATTTAGGGAGGGCAGTAACTGTCCCTTAATTTCAATAACTACATCCAGGAAGTGGTGTCACTCAAATAGGTGTCCCAGGTAGCCACAATAGGTTGAAACATTGTATCCACATAGATGGCCAAAGGCTACAGCAATGACCGCCTTGATGAGGTGAATGGTCACCCAGGTGGATTAATTAAATCTTCATGTAGTAGATAAAGGGGACACTGGGATTGTCACATATCAGTAATAAAGTGAACCATCCATAAGCAGAGACAAGCAAAGTGTGGCACTGTGTCAGCCATAGACATAAGCACAG
Source organism: Pipa parva (assembly GCA_019650415.1). Lineage (NCBI taxonomy): Eukaryota > Metazoa > Chordata > Amphibia > Anura > Pipidae > Pipa > Pipa parva. The sequence continues at coordinate 11,724 of WMED01020748.1, forward strand.
ACAAGCAGAGTGTAGCACCGCATTAGCCATAGATATAAACAGAGATAAATAGAGTGTAGCGCCACGTTAGCCATAGATATAAGCAGAGACAAGTAGAGTGTAGCGCCGCGTTAGCCATAGATATAAACAGAGACAAGTAGAGTGTAGCGCCATCTTAGCCATAGATATAAACAGAGACAAGTAGAGTGTAGCGCCACGATAGCCATACATATAAGCAGAGACAAGTAGAGTGTAGCGCCGTGTTAGCCATAGATATAAGCAGCGACAAGTAGAGTGTAGCACCGCGTTAGCCCTAGATATAGGCAGACAAGTAGAGTGTAGCACTGTGTTAGCCATAGATATAAACAGAGATAAGTAGAGTGTA
>WMED01020749.1:0-12087 GCA_019650415.1 Pipa parva
ACTGTACCGTACCACCACTTTCAGATGATACAACCCCAGCGTTGTGTTACAAACTGTACCACCACTTTCAGATGATACAACCCCAGCTTTCTGTTACAAACTGTGCCACCTCTTTCAGATCATACAACCATAGTGTTCTGTTGCAAACTGTACCACCACTTTCAGGTCTTGCAATACCAGCTTTCTATTATAAACTATACCACCGCTTTCAGATCAGACAACCCTAGCATTCTGTTACATACTGTACCACCACTTTCAGGTCATACAACCCCAGCTTTCTGTTACAAACTATACCACCACTTTCCGATAATACAACCCCAGCTTTCTGTTACAAACTGTACCACCACTTTCAGATCATACAACCCTAGTGTTCTGTTACAAACTGTACCACCACTTTCAGATCATACAACCCTAGTGTCCTGTTACAAACTGTACCACCACTTTCAGATTATACAACCCTAGTGTCCTGTTGCAAACTGTACCACCACTTTCAGGTCATATAATCCCAGCATTCTGTTACAAACTGTACCACCACATTCAGGTCTTTCAACCCCAGCATTTTGTTACAAACTGTACCACCACTTTCAGATCATACAACCCTAGTGTTCTGTTACAAACTGTACCACCACTTTCAGATCATATAACCCCAGCATTTTGTTACAAACTGTACCATCACTTTCAGGTCATACAACCCCAGCTTTCTGTTACAAACTGTACCACCACTTTCAGTTCATACAACCCCAGCTTTCTGTTACAAACTGTACCACCACTGGATAGATTTCATCACTGAATCTAGCTCAGTATACTTATTTAGGAGTATAGGAAGTTTGAGTCATTTCAGTTTTTTTATCCCCAATTTTTAGAAAATATATCTGAGAATATATTACAGTACATGGGTTGTACTGTTATAAGAAAAACCATAGCAATTATTTAGTGGTATGCAACATGAAATAATTAACACTGTGTTTTGGTTATGTGCTGTATATATGTGTCTATACAAGTAAACACTAGTTTTATCTGATTTAATATCAAAGCATAAACTGAAAAAATTTCTGTTATAAAGTTCTAATACTAAAACGCATAAAGTACTGTGCCTAATAAGCCTGATTAATAAAAATGTTGCTCTCATCTAGACTTCCACCCTCCCATGTTTATTTTTAAGAATAAATTACAATTAAGTAATTAGACAAAATAAACATGGGACAGCATTAATAAATTAATAGAATTATCCATAGATGTTTAACAGATTACTTAATATATTAAATATTTCAATATGAGTGTTATTCATTTTTGACAAAGCAAACAAAATATTTATTAATTTTTTTGATATTGGCTATTAAAATTTAAGCCACTTTTGCTGAATTCCAGTATTACGGTTGCTGGAATTTCTGTTTATTCAATGGACACATCAAAATATACATTTTTTTTTTCATCTGAAAACTATAAGCAATGTTTAGAGAACTAGATCAGCACTGAAATAATAATAATTATATATATTATACACCACATATTAGTAACAATGTTTTCAGATCAAATTACTGATACTGTTAGTATCATTATTTTAATAGAATAATATATGATTTATGCTGGGAATTAAATGTGATTATATAAACTATGACTTAAAAAAAACATATTGTTCCTAAATATTATGTAGTTACTCTACAGGTATATTTGTATTAATTAGTATTATAATTTCAGGTACAATTGCTCTGTCTTTGTTTATTTTTTTAAATACTTCTTTTTTAAATACTTGTAAATTACTTCTGCTGTGATCAGCTTTGAAAGCAGTACCTTATTTAAGACCCTAAGTGGCGCTGTTGACTAACAAGGAAAAATAATTTTTTCATGAAATATAGTAGCATACAGTAGTCAAATATTGCAGAGTAAAATCAGTCCCAGTAGCTTATATTTCTGGATCCTACTAGAAAGCTTCTTTACAAGAATACAGAAAACATACAATCATCTATGAAGATTGAGTGAGAAGATAATACTTGGAAACATACAAAGAACAATGATAAGGCAAGTAGTATTTTTCTTTGCTATATTTTTCAATGAGACTGTGAATGGGCAGATACAGTACTCAATAAATGAAGAATTGAAAGAAGGATCTGTAATAGGAAATCTTGCAAATGATTTGAACTTGGATGTTAAGGAATTGTCTCTTAGAAAATTCCATATTGCTTCTCATGACAAAAAAGAGTATATTCATATTAATTTGGAAAATGGAGACCTGTTGATGACAGAGAGGATAGACAGAGAGTCATTATGTGAAACAGAACAATTCTGTTCATTGAACCTCAAAGCCATGATTGAAAATCCCCTGCAGATCTACACAGTAAAAGTAGAAATTCAAGATATAAATGACAATGCACCAAGTTTTTCCAAGAACTATTTTGAAGTAGAAATAAGTGAGTCTACTTTACCAGGAGCAAGGTTTGGTCTTGGTTATGCTCAAGACCCAGATCTTGGTAGCAATTCTGTGCAAAGGTATGAACTTAGTGGAAATGAATATTTTAAACTTGAAGAAAAAACCAGAAGTGATGGAAGCAAATATCCTGAACTTGTGCTGGAGAAGGTTTTGGATCGAGAGACACAAAGCTCTTTTGACTTATGTCTAACAGCTTATGATGGAGGAAAACCTATGAAAACTGGTACCACTTTAATTAAGATAGTGGTTTATGATGCAAATGACAACCACCCTGTTTTTAGCCAGGATACGTATCAATTAAATGTCTATGAAAATGCCCCCAATGGTTTTTTAGTTCTTCACTTACATGCTACTGATGAAGATGAAGGTTCCAATGCACAAATAACTTATTCATTTAATCATATTCCTGAGAATGCACGGCAAATCTTTATAATAGATTCTCAAACTGGGGAACTGTCAAAAGTAGGAGAACTTGACTATGAAAGGACAAAGCAATATATTCTCACGGTAGAAGCAAAAGATGGCGGAAATTTAGTTTCTCATTGTAAAGTTTCAATACAGGTTATGGATGCCAATGATAATGCTCCTGTGATCCAAATAAATTCTTTTTCAGGAAAAATTCCAGAGAACTCCCCACCTGAAACAGTCATAGCAATTATTCATGTCCATGACTTGGACTCTGGAGAGAACGGAGAGGTTGTCTGTCAGATATCTGATTTATTACCTTTTCAGTTGCTATTATTATCTGAGGGTTATTACAAAATTGTGACATTATCAAGACTGGATAGAGAAAGAACTTCGGATTATAATATCACAGTTACCGCTAAAGATAAAGGATTTCCACCACTCTTAACCAACAAAACCATTCAGCTTAATTTAACAGATGTTAATGACAATATACCTGTTTTTGAGAAATCAAATTACATTGCGTATATTCCAGAAAATAACCAACCAGGAACCTCAATACACAGTGTTAAAGCTTTAGACCTTGATATTGAAGAAAATGGACATGTTATCTATTCATTTGTTAATACAATTATCAAAGATATCCCCATATCTTCACATGTTTCCATAAATTCTGAAACAGGAGTTATTTATGCCCTACATGCTTTTGACTATGAGCAAATAAGAGAATTTCAGTTCCAGGTAATGGCTAGTGACAGTGGCTCTCCTCCCTTGAGTAGCAATACCACCATGAAGATCTGTATTATTGATAAGAATGATAATGCTCCTAAGATACTCTATCCATCTTCTGACACAGAGGGAACACCAATGTATGAATTTATCCCCCATTTCTCTGAGAAAGATTACTTAATTACAAAAATAATTTCAGTGGATGCTGACTCAGGCCATAATGCATGGCTTTCCTATCACTTAGTAGAAGTTCATGAACCTTCCATTTTTAAGATTGGTCAATACACAGGAGAAATCAGGTTAGCAAGAGATTTTCAAGAAACAGATTCTTCCAGGCAGAAAGTTGTGATCATGGTAAAGGATAATGGGGAACCTACCCTATCTGCAACGGTGACCTTAAACCTGCTTATTGCTGAAAACTTTCAAGTACTTCCTGAGATACGTAACCATCCAATCAAGGTGGATTCTACATTTAATATAACATTTTATCTTGTTGTAGCTATTGCTATGATTTCACTTTTATTTATTCTCACTGTTATTGGCTCAGTCATTTCTAAATGTAGCAAGTCCAAGTCTCTTAGCAGCCCTGACATATTCAATAAAGACATGTATCCGCATGCAGCTTGTAGATATCCTTCTCAATTCAGTGATGGATCCTTACCATTACCATACTCGTATGATGTATGCGTAACACTTGATTCAAGCCAGAATGAATTTGCCTACCTTAAGCCAAGTCAGAATGTTCCAACAGACAATCTAATTGATACCGATGATTTCTCAGCTGAAAAAAAATCTCTAAAAGAAAGTGAATCTGAGAGCAGTTTGTCACAGGTAAGTGAGATCTAACTTATCTGTTCTAAAACTGTGAACTTGTTGATCTTTTTGTCTTTTTAGTTGATACATATTGGGAGGGACCATTTATCATTCTAGAAAATCTCTAACACACACTTGCTATTGAACTAAATCTTTCTTTTCCTTAAGGTTCCTTAATTAAAAATTACTAGGTGCATTTGATAATCCCTAATTAGTTTAAAATGTTACATTTACTTCAATCAAAGTAGGTGAAGTAGAGAAGGTAGGTGTTGGGTTAAAAAGTTTTTTTAGGGTGTAATAATACTTTTGTACTGATTTTGTATATGAGTTAGAATGAGGAAAAAAGAGCTTTAATTGCTAACAAACAGAAAATGATACCGATGAAAACAACAGGTGCCCTGCTCCCAGTGTGTCTAACGATGGCTCATCAATTATACCTAAGACCCCTTTATATGTACACAATACCACACAGTACAATTCTAAAACACATTAGTGTAAAGGAACAGGTGACACTTATAGGAAAGTTTAAGCAACATTTTGGAGATTTTTTATAGAATAGTTGAAATGCTCTAAAATACTTGCGCTAAATAATCTTTAATACTTCTTTTGTAAGGGGTTCATGGGTAATTATTTGTTGAATTTCGACTGTCCCTTATCTTTCAGTATGTTTTTGTGTTGATCAACTGTGTACCACAAACTGTTAATGTTTTGTTGCGTCTCCATCTACAGACCAAAAAATGGTGACTACAGCCCAGTATTTGTAAATCCTAGTCAGCTCTAGAGTGATGTAGTTTTGTGTTAGGTCCCTAGCAGAGGGTATAAAAATCTCATCCCTGCAGGAAACAGAGCAGAAGGACAATGTATAATGTTGTTTTGGGACTTGCTACTGGTTTAAGGAGAAACTAAAGGTCTGACTGCAAAAAAAGGCATGAGTGGGATAACCCCCAGGTGGTAGGTTGTAGCTGTTAAGGTGGACATCCTCACCCCAATCAGGGAACCCAGTGGTTGCTGTCAAAGTTTACTTAAAAACCTCTAGGAACTGTTTGAGCCCACTGTCTGATACTACTACCAGTGTACAGCTATCCAAAATAACATATTGCATTTCTTATTAAAGTGTGTACTGGTTCTCATAAACTGGTTTGATTGTGATTACAAAATAATCTCTGTTGTCCATATCATATTTTATCCATCCAGTTTCTAGTCTGCAAGTCACGACCATTTTCCTGATATTAGCTAGTCTAGGTGAGCTATATTTATATATGCTGCATCATTAAGGTAAATCAAGACAAAATATATAAAAATAAAATCATGTTGTAGGCCAAGTATTATACTTCCTTATAGTATTCATTTGTAATATTTTACATAACATGTTTATTGCTTTCATAGAAACTTCATACAGACTGATAGAACTAAGTGTCAAATATCTCAAATACTCCTCTTCATTCTAATTTATATACAGTATGTCTGAATGATATAGTCTCATGTAGTGTCCTTTAATAAATATGCTTTTGAACACAATGCATTGAACTGTAGTACTGTATATTTTATTTCATGTATTTGACTAAAAATTATACATAAATTCTGTCTTCAGTAAACTTGACAGTTTGTTAATTTTTGTAACAGAGAAAGAGGAAAACACTAGGCAGGGATGCCCATTGTATTGTTTACAGCCTTTTAGCCACATTTTAGGACCAGCAAAGAAGCATTTAAAAAAATAAAGTAGCAAGTAAGACCACATTAAAGGGGAGGTTATGTTTTAAATATTTGTATGTCACAGATGGTATTCTTTAATTTTTGCAATTTTTTTTCTTCAGAATGCTTTTGTGTTTACTATTTTGTTTTTGTTAAATTTAGATATACATTTAGTAAAAGGCCTGAACGGAGGGATAAGTAATAAACAAAAGAATTCGTAATTCAAAAACAAAAGATTACTGGTTGCTGGTGATCAATACAAGCTAAAGTAAAACAATCCAAAAAGTTGAAACTAAAGTCAAATTGTAAAAAAACAAAATATTTACATACTGTATATAAAACACAGACCAAATTGAAACTGTCTTAGAATATCATTATTTGTAATATAAAAATAAATTTCAAGGTTAATAATTACTTTACCTAAAATGCATAATAAAAAAATAAAATATGTTATACTTAAGAAAAATGGACTAAATTTAACACAGTTCCTTATATGAATAAAGAAACAAAATATAAAAAATATTGTATAAATTTAACACACATCTTAAGTTACTCAGCAACCTCCACAAATATGCAGTATAAATGCCAACAAACAAAACCACAGGACCCATAAACCATAACCTGCATAGGATTAGAGTGATATAACATGTGAAAATAAGGTGTATCTACCAATATAAGTGGAGCCTTAAATGCAGGAGCTTTATCCCGAAAGGACTCGAGATGAAGCCAAGAATTATATGTAAGGATGGGCCTGAAGTAGCGCTGTAAAAATGGATGTGTTTTACCTCCTAGTATGGGAGCTTCTTCCTGCGTGTCTGAATTGACTTGTATTTCACTCCATTTTAATTGTGTTTATGGCTTTGTGTGTTTGCACTTTTTGATATTAATGTTTTGCATGTTATTGATATATTATAGTGTGCATACTTTCTGAGGAATTAATAAAGAGCAGGTGTCAAAATAAACCAATTATATGCTAATTTATATTTTTCTGGTTTATACACACATTTCCATTTTAAAAACTATTTTTGTCTTTTTTATTTTTTTCTTTATATTGATTTTAAAAGATATAATTTACCTAACATGAGAGGATGAGAATAGAGAATGATATATAAATAGAGAAAAGAAAGGGGTGTTCTTTGATAACATAACATTGGAATACATTATGATCTACAGAGGCATTTTTGGCATGTTCATCCCAACCTTACTCACTGCTTTGTTTGGGTGTTTTGAGGCTTGCTATATATGCAAGTTGTATATATGGCTCTCAGCATTGTTCCTTTGTTAGCATGCACTGTCCCTAGATATAATTTACCACAGTGACAGAAAGCATATATTTGCATATCTCCCCCTACAATTCAGAAGTAAAGACTTTTTCTTTCTCTTTTGCATGAGAATAGCAAATATCACATGGAAATATGCAAGGAATGTTTTGCTCACTGATGTCATGCATAATGATGCATAGTTTTCATGGCAGATAAGTATTGATGACTGGCATTAGAGTTTTTTCAAAATAAAAATTCTATGGGTGAAATTAATTAAAGTCAGAAAAGACCGCTCTGGGTCTTTCCGACTTTACCAAGAGAAATCTCATTTTGTTCTTGTGAGATTTCATTCAAGATCTCGAGATCAAGTTTCTCAATCCCGAAATTTCAATATTTTCCATGGAAAGGTAGCCATGCTACTAATGTAAAGCATGGTTACCTTTTCATGGAAATAAATTTGAAAACTCAAGATTGAGAAAATCAATCTCGAATGAAATCTGAGAAGTACAAACTGAGATTTATCTTGGTCTTTCCAACTTTAATAAATTTCTATATGTCATGTCTTATTTTCTTCAATCATTTTATATTTTGGTGTTTATATTTGCTCTTTCTGCACCCCATTTAATTGAATGGTATCCTGTTAATTACAATTTTTCAGAGGTTCATAGATTTTTTTTCCATAAACAGATTAGATTTCAAACAAATACATTTTTTCGTTTATTGAAATTAAATAAAAATCTTATTTTGATTTCCTACTGTTTAATGGCATATAAGTACAACCGAGTGATAGGAAGATCTTTATAAAGAACTGAAATGTGCATTTGATTCTTTTTGATTCATTTTGCTATATTTCGCTTTTTTGATTCTGCGGGTTAATATGTTCACCTTCCATTTCATATTGATTATCCTTTTTTGATGGAGAAACTTTTACAACTGTGCCTGTCACAAAACCAAGTCCACGGGAAATAATAGTTTATGCCAGCCTAAGGCAGGTAAAACACTTTTTGGCGATAAAACTCACTTTGAACAGCTTTTTTAAGTGGGCAAAGATAGCAAAATTCATAGAACAAACACCGTAACTCCAGGATGAACTGGTCAAAAAGCTTTTCAAATGTTATAAATAACCTCGTAGAGTTGTAAAAATTTATAAGCATTATCATTATAGTTTGAAATACGAAAACATTTTCAATTTTAAGAAAAGACAGGTCAAAGTTTCCAGTTTTAAAATCAAATTAAATCAAACTCGGAAAGTTGAGGTTTTTTTTTATTTTAAATTACATTTATGTTAGTCTTATTTACAACTATTAGTTGGTAATTATTCTCTCAAAATTATAGGCTATGCTCTGTTAATTTCAAATATTTGTATGTTTTGTTTATTTTGTCATATATGCCTTTTGTTATGTGATTTGTTATAGTTCCTATAACAACCACTCATTTAGATTTTGTACAAAGCTGGGGTATGACACTTCAAGTAGAACATTCTGCAGGTACATTTTAAAAACTGTTTATACAAACTAATAAACAATTGTCAATTTGTGAAAATCTCCAATCTTGTTTTTTGAATGCAATGCAGTTACTGCAACTGAAGCTGTTCTCTTTACATCAGAATTTTCCCAAGCCTTTTCATTGTCTGAACTTTGTGTTTTCTACTACAATCCTAGCCATCTGAAACCATATCTGATTCTCTCCATGACCTTTTATTCCAATTTGGGAATGTTAAATTAATTGTCAACGTTATACCCTTTTTGTTCTTTGGGCTTGCTTAATTATCTTTAGGTTCCATAAACTACTCTGCCCTTCAACAGAAATTCCAGGGATTCAAAGAGTTATCAGTAAATATTAGGGCTGCCTCCCTCTTTTTATCCACAGAGTGATAGAGTGAGTCCTAGGTCTCTCTTCTGGAGAGAGAGTTTTAAAGGGATATTAAATTCTGTAAAAAGAAGATTTTTTATTGGCCACATAAGTATAAGTGTTAAAATGTCAGGTTTAGACTTACAGATTTTGTAGAATGGTCATAGCAATTGTAGAAAAAAAAAACAAACGCTTGGAGGTTTTCAGATAATTCAAGCCCTTTCACCTTAGTCAAGGGCTATGATAATTAAATGAGCATGCTCCCCAGAAACTGATTAAAATTTACTTTCACTTTGATTTTCTTCAGGAAACTTGGTGCAAAGCAGCTCTGAGAGACTGATAAAACTGGAGAAAAGTAGCCTAAAACAGCTCAGAGTCAAAAGCTGCTTAGTAATTTATATGCTGCACTCAAGTAACAGACTGCACAGAGGAAACAGGAGGAGGGACTAGGATTTGCTGATTACCTTGGCTCCAACTGTTTTTCTTTTATTGCTGTGATTATTCTACATAATTAGTAAGCTTAAACCTGTCATTTTAATGGTTGTACTTAAAACTAGGTGGCCAATAAATAAAAAGCACTTTTTTAGAGGCTTTAGCCTCCTTTTAAGCACTTTTACTAGAAATCCTGGTTCAAACCTAACTGACATCTCATTATGACTCTTGAAAGCTCCTTATGCTTTTGGTGACCCAAAACATAATGATGTTTTGGTTCTTAAGTAAAAGAATAACATGTGCAACATCTTGAATCATAATAAAGTTTTTACTGATAAATTGACCAAGAATTTCATGTGATTGTTAACACATCAACATGGCTGCATGTTGTACATTTAATAATACATGGTATATTCATTTTATCCATGTTGTTTTTGCATGAAATATTTTTAGTTTTGTGGTTCACACAAAATATTCTCTAAAACTGTAAACTGTTCTTTTAAGAACAAACATAATATAGCCCTTTGTATTGGAGATGTTTTTATGTTTATATAAAAAAAATAAAAAGAAAGATAATAGGCGTGCTAGATTCTTTTTGTTGCTCCACTTAATCAACTGATGTTTATTACAACCGAAAACCTAAAAGAAGAATTTTTAACAGAAAATATCACAAACATTTTGATTTTTTTTTTAAGTAGGGTACATCTTTTGATGTTAAGGTACATTTGTATGAATAGTTTGGATGTTAATCTATCAGTTTTGGGACCTTTTGATATGGTTGAATATGATATTATGCCTTGTGTATAGAAGTGATCTTTTTCACATTTCTCAGTTTGATTAGAAAGACCGGAAACTAGAGGTAACCTTATACCATATTATCTCAGTATTTCACTTTAGGGTATATTGTGCTGTTAACTCATGTATGGGAGAAAGTTATTAAACTTGGACAGACTGCTCTAGGTCTTTCTGAATTTACCCAGAGAAATCTCGCATTGTTCTCACAAGATTTCTTTCGAGAGATCGAGATTTAAAGTAAGAGGTGGGAAACTTAAAAAATATAGGGGACTATAGGGGACCTCCAAAAATACCTTACAAAATATAGGCTACATGTATTTCCATCACCAACAGTTGGTAGAAGTTTTAAATTTTTGAGAAATTAGTTTTGTAACAAACTTTGGATATCTTTGATTAGAGGGAGAGATAACACCAACTTAATTAAAGTGCACCTGTCACCTCAAAACAAATACTAATTTAGGTTCTTCTAATGAAATAAACATTTTATTAAATATATATGTATTTTTTAAAAAATGCACCTTTACAAAGTTTTTCTCTCTGTCATCTTCCCTGTCAGCCTGCCTTTTCTTTCCTGAGTGTTGAGTAGGTGGGGCTAAATAATGAATGACATTAGAGCTCCTCCAATCAGATCCATTACATCACAATCTGACAGGGAGTTGATTGGAGGAACTATAATGTCAATCATCATCACCCGACCCAGGAAAGAAGAATCAGGCTGACAGGGAAGATGACCAAGAGAAACGCTGTATAAAGGTACATTTAAAAAAAATGCATAAATATTTACAAAACATTTATTTCATTAGTAGAACCTAAATTAATATTAGTGTTTTGAGGTGACAGATGCACATTAAAGCTAACCAAGAATAAATTAAGGGGTTTGAGTAATATTTGTGTTTTATTTACTTTTCATTGTATTAAATCTGATCATCAGCAAAAAGATTCTTAAGACTTTCCAAAAATCAAATATTATGGACTTTTCAATCACCAGAATTTTAAGAAAGTGTAGGCATGTTCATGTATATTATTTTTAATTATAAAACATAATAAATTCATTAATTTCTATAGAAAACCTACAGTATTAACAGAAATAAAGTTAAGAGAAAATCAAACACAGCTATAAAAGAACAGTTTTTCCAGCATAACCGACTACATCGTCTAACAAGAAATTATTAAATTATGCTTATTCAAAAAATAAACTTGCATTTATAAGTCAACAGAATAGATTTTTAAATGTTTTATTGATACATTTAAAAAAGTCATGCATTAAACTTCTGTAAATATTATTGCAATTTACAATTTCAGCCTCTGTGTGGTGCTGTTGACCAAAAAACAGCAAAGAAAATGGAATATGTGCAGATATAAAGTCTAGACATTACAGAGCAGAAAAAGACTACAGTGTGCTGTTTGTGTTCATATTATCCTGTGATATCTTAGGAAAACACAGTAAAAACATTATATTTTACTGTGGGTGCATAAGAAAAGACAACCACAATTTCAATGGATCAGAAGACAATCCATAATTCCAAACTGAGGACAAGGCAAGTACTATATTTCTGTATACTATTCCTATGTACTACTATCACTGGACAAATCCAATATTCTATAAATGAAGAGCTAAGGAAAGGTTCTGTCATAGGAAATATTGCAAATGATCTAAACTTAAATATAAAGGAACTGTCA
>WMED01020750.1:0-12087 GCA_019650415.1 Pipa parva
GCGCTGGCTGACTAAGAAGCCTGTGCGAAGCTCCTCCTACCATGTTTAACCCCGGGTGAAAACAGGTTAAACATCATCATGTTCATTGCGGGGGCCAATGTGAACTCTCCCCGCAATGAGTGTGATGATGTTTGAAGCCGGTGAAACAACTGGCAAGAGCTGTGGCGTTGGATTCTCAGTCAGTCAGCGGTGTGAAGGAAGCATCGGGTGCCGGCTAATTACAGCACAGCTCATGCTGTGACTGAAATAAATCGGCTCAGTATAAGGTAAGTATTTTAACTGTCTTTTTTAATTTTTTTGTTTTAGGACTCCTTTAAGTGTAGCATTTGTTACAGACAGCCACACCCTTTTATCAAAAGCTGTGCGCACCCTACGCAAAAGTTGCTGCATTCAAGTTTTCTCCGTTTCTGTGCATGTACTGTTGTACTTTCTACTGATCCCCAAATAAGCTTCATGTATACTAATGGTCATATTGTCTGCTTTACAAAAAACAATTCTAATTATTTACAGAAAATCAAAAATCATCAGTCAGATTTAAAAAAAACAAACAAACATATTTTCTGTTGTGGTTTTTACATGTTTTTGCCTTTTTAAGCATTCTCGACAGGATTTAAACCTCACAACTCTCCGAGACTATGCTATGAGAGACAGATATCAGCTTCATAAAAGTTAAAAAAAAAATCTATTTTTGTAAAATACCATTAGGAAGTTAGAAAATAGCAATAAAAAACCTGGAGCTAGAGAGACTGTGCAGCTGAAAAAAAAACAAAGAACAAGGAAAACTTGGTAATGAGTATCTGTCAAAATATAATATATAATATATACTGTACTCCTGTGAGCATAGATCAATAAGCATATATATAGTGAAATTCATGGTATAATTTATAAAAATATCAGTGCCATATAAAATACACAAGACCCTCTAATACCCCTTTAATGTATGCCTAGATTATTATGTGTACCTTATAATTCTTCATGATGAGCTAGTAGAGGGAGATCAGAACACCGTGATGCGGCAGCGACCATTCCGAATTGAACTGTCAAAGGTGATTACAGTGTATGCACAGTGTGGGAGTTACGTGTGGGTTATAACAATATTATTTACAGGGTAATTCTATTCATGTCAGTTGTGTCACTTCTGTATTATAATCAGACAAAGAGAAATAAGTGTAAGGAGGAGAGTATAATAATCATATGAATCACATAAAAAGTCATGGAAAAATGTGACTTTCTATTCTTTTTTATTCCTAAGAGAAAGATTCTTTTGTTTTATTGTTAAGTAGAATAAATGGGATATGTGTTATCTAAGGAAAGTAGATACAGATTGTTCAGTCTGGATGTGTATAGGTAGAGTCCAGCAACTCTTTGGCAATTTAGAATTTGAATATTTCTAGGGATTGGTGAGTACAAAGTCATTTATTCTGTTTTTGTGTTAATAAAATTGGGAACTGTTATAAAACTCATTCACTGGGAGTTTCAGTTCCTACTGTGTATGTATGTATGTACAGTATGTATCATTTTATTTACAGGAAACTTCTGGGGAAGTTCAAGGTCATACCTTGCTTGTAAATTCCAACTAGTTTTAGATCTGATGTCACTAGTAACTGTATGTCCCCCTACAGATTGACCTTGTTAATCTTAGCATAAATCAGATTTACTGATGTCAGTTAAACCCTAACTATGAGGATGCTAGACTGCATCTGCACAGCGTAAAATGACCATGGAGTCTCAGTTTGGGATCTTCTGAAAGATTGGATAACCAGTGCCTACTGATATTTTAAGGATACAGCTTTTTTAACACCATTTTCAATGATTATAAGAAATACTAGCCTTCTCTTCAAATGTATTAATTAAAAGATGTGAAACATTTGTTGGACATTAAGAACATGGCCTATCAGCACCTTCCAAATCCAGAATGAATAGAACGTGGAACCTACAGTTAATGCAGGACTGATGAAAAAAGAAGAATCAAAACCATATCTGACATTGTACAGAAACGTGCCTATTGCCAGCAAGTTAAAGGAAAATGATATCAGATGATTTTCATCTTCTCAACAGTCGCCTTTTTCTGCAAAAGAACCAGACAGCGCAAATAAAAGAGATGTCACTCGCATTGTACATATCTGGATGCTTTGTGTCTGGCTGGATGTTATTACAGGTTTATTTCATTTCTGTTAAGTCTTCTGTTAGAATTTCTGAAGATATTTTTAGAGTGAACACTCTCTCAATATTTTGGTCAAATAAGGGTAGGCTTCTGTATCAATATATGGCTTTCTTTCAAAACAGTCAATTCTCAGTGAAATTTAATGAAATTTTTTTTTAAGCAGTTTTAGACAGTGGAGCTGTCAATCAAACCCAAAAGTAGAAGGCAAAAGGAGTTATCATGATGAGGTTAGAGTCCTTTCAGACAAAGGAGAGTACATGACAAATGGTAGAGGCACTTATATCATTCATTCTAAATGCTTGTGTGGAGTCCTGTCTTCATACAAAAGTGTACCTGATTGCTTATTTGTACAATGGATGAAATCCTTTGATTGAGATCCCATGTTGAATACTATAGAGAGTCGTGTAATCTCCAAAGTAATTTACATGGATTGTAAAAGTCCCTGGTGAGTTGTAATACCACAAACATAGCAGCAACTTTGGTTCACTACTGACCAACTGAATATGCCTGACGAGTGTACCGTGCTGTTTGATTGAATCCGCTGTTTAGTGAATGAGTAGTAGTGAATTTACTGTGTTTTTTTTTTTTACTTTCTAGACTTTGTAATTAGATGCCTTACTCATAACTAGATGCCAGTCCTTTGCAGGGACGGATGCTACTTTTTACAGTGGCATTTGAAATGGTGCTTTCGGTTTGTGTTTATTTATCCAACTAATATTTCTCAGTGGAAACATAGTGCAGAATAATTATGATACAAATGACATCAGCAATAATTTAATAATGAAGAAACAGTTTTTCTACAAGGCATTTGCTGTGTATAAAACCCTATGTTGAAAAAAAGAAGGTTTTCTAATCTGTAAGGCTCTAAACTGCAGTCTATTATTGTATTATTATTGTACCTTTCCTGTAATTTATAAGGCTAATAATAATCACAGAGGGCTTGCATGGCTAGTATAAAAGCAAAAGGCTGCAGGTTGACTTATACAGGGAATGAAACTGGAAGGTGATTTTAATATCCATATAAATTTTATAAAGTGGGTACATTATCATTTATTATACACAAGATAGTTTTAGAAAACAGAATAAAATACATTTATAACTTGACACCTATTTACCCACTGGGAAAGCATTGTTACTAAAACTATATTTTTCCAGTTTCTCTGCTAGTTTTACCTAATGATAGTGCTATTGTTTTACACAAAATGCATTTGTTTACAGTGGAAATGTTATACAGTAGCTTGTAGCCAATCAGTGGCAGCTAGACAAACCAGTTAGTGCTCATTGGTTCTGTAGCTTTATTTAAAATTATGTGCTGCAGGCTTACTGTGAAATTACAGAAATTGCAGGGACTATAAATACCATGATCGCACTTGTTTATGAAAATGCAGTTGTAGTTAAGAATCCAGCTACTTTTTGTGATGTTCCTATGACATTACTCAGGCTACTACAGGTGCCTAGTTTTATTCCTTTTAGTACTTAGTAGTGCATAAAGACTATCCCATGATCCCCTATAAAGTATTTAATCACTGGAGGGTGCAATGACAGTTGGGGGACTTCAGTAACAGTCAGAAGAAGTAACTCTTGAAAAAGATGAATCATCAAAGTGATGTTTTCCAACAGGACACTCGGGTGGAGATCACTTTAAGTTATAATTAGTAACAGGTGAAAATGGTGGTATCTACCATTAACTAGTTAAAACAGTTTGATTTTTCTAAATATCCCCCTTAGTATTTATCAATAAGAGAAGCTAGACAAGAACAAAGCACAAAATCAAGAAGTGAAGGCAAAACTAGGAGAACATTGGTAAGGGCAGGATCAAGGCTACATTTAGTAAAGGGTGTGCAGCCTTTTGGTTTACAGTGTGTAATAGTAACATGACATCCTGACTGCTTATTCATCTGGGCAGTTACATTAAACCCTACCTTCCATCAAGCACTCACAAGTATTTTACCCATGCTAGTTCAGATAGATAAAACAATGCAATGGCATGGCAACAACTAACTAGATTTTATAACAATCCTCTATTATATACAAAATGGGATGTGTGCTATTTCTGGAAAACAACAGTGACTAAAACTGAACTATTGCTATACATATGTAGTAACAGAGTAGGCAATAAATACATGAGGCCTTTCAAGTTCAGGCTTTGCAAACCTTTCTTTATGTTGATCTATGGGAAGGAAAAAATGAAGAGGCGTGCCAACTGCCAATTTAGCCTATGCAGCGGATACATTTCTGACCAATCTGTTTCTTGGTGATCAAACTACATTCACCACTAAACATATTCTTGCTAGAATTTCATCCAGTCTGTTGTTGAACTCAGACAAGGGCGAAATTTAATAAAATCGAAAATATCAGTATAGTGATATTGGTTGTTTTACCGAAATAGCAATATTGGCCATTTGGCATTTATCATTTATCGATATTGTGATATCGCCAATATTGTGATATCGCCAATATTGCGATATCGTCATTCAATTGAAATTTTTAATCTGTTCATTTTTATGGAAAAATCAATAATATTGCTGGAAATTTGATATCGCAATATCGGAAAACTACGATAGCGGCGATATCGGTAAAAATCGGCCAATATCGCGATGTCAGTAATATTGATATTTTGGATTTTATTACATTTCGCCCATGGAATCACTTATCAACTTAATACAAAATTCCACAACTTTTTCACCATTAGAATTCAGAAGCCCTTTCCACACTTGTCAGTGAAACCTCTCTTTTGGGCAGATGTCCATGTGTCATTTCCACTATGTTATAGAAGAAAACATCAAAAGATAAATTCTTGTACTGACCCATGTCATTATCTGTACATAAATCATTCATAGCTTCAATTAACTTTCTGTCCTTACTTTAAATAGAGATGAATGAATAGCTTGAAACTCATATGAACCTTGTCAGTTCATGGGGTTCCATAAAATATGTATACTGTACCAAACTAGTTAATACATTTGTATTCAACAGAATGTACTAAACAGTCATCTGAAATGTTCAACCTGCATTTACATTTAAAAATTACATTTCTGTGATGCAGATGAATACAGAACTTATTTGATTAAATAAATAAATAAAATTGGCAACCTTGTACTTAATGTTTGTATATTTGTATTTATAAAGTGCCACAAGGTTACGCAGCGCCGTACAATCCAACAATACAGTTATAATGCAGACAAGGGAAGTGCGTAACAAAGAACAAGTGAAGTAAAATGCAAACATATAATCAAGAAGATTCATCACTCTAAGTGCCAGGCCATGACTGAAACAAGAGGATGGAGATCCCTGCCCCACAGAGCTTACATCTCAATCTACTGCTCAGTCTGAGTGGCTTATTCATGGAAGACCAAACAGTTGTGTAAAGGTCCAAACTTACATTCATTCCCCATATTTGAGTTTTCATCAAACTCTGTGATGTGGTAAATTAGCAACCAATTCATATTCTCATGTCAGACACAGACTGATGGAGTATGTTGACCATAGTCTGCTGAAGTGGTGAATTTGGACGGTTTTACTTTGCCAGATCAAAGTGGCGAATTAGGGGGTTGACGGAACAGCTCCTACTGAACAACTGTCTATGCTGCAATATACAAAAAAAAACATGTCAGACGCTCTTTTGTTTTCCCTCTGGGAATCTGATACTTTGGGGGTTATTCTAGGTGCGATTTTGACTGTTGAATTAGCAAACAGCAGATTCCCATAGCAAATCCGCTGCAATTTCCCCATTGTAAAGTTGCGACAATTTTCTAATTAAGATTGCGAGAATTTTCCCATAATAAATTAGTGCCTGCGAAAATATTCTCATTCTGAAGACGCGACTGCGACAGTAGCAGCCTTTTGTGACTGTCTTTATCTGGCGAATTCGTACCTATATGCAACAATTTCGATTTTAGTGACTAACCCCCTTAGTGAATAAGGAATAGAGAATTTGCGACTTTCGGAGCATACCAACCCAAAGTAATGACAATTTACTTTGACAGTCGAATTCTCACTTTGATAAATAAGCCCCAAAATCTTCGATCTCTTCCTGCCTGATGTTCTTAATTCTTATACAGTTCCTGTTGTTCTTACTAAGGGGGGAATTCACTATGTTCCGAAGTGAGGTGCGTAGTGTTCGCCTCACTTCGGAAAGACTGAAATGCACATGCTGATGTCCTGCACGCAGACATCAACAAGCGCATTAAAGGGATTCCCCTCCCGGTGAGGAGACTCGAGTGCTCTCGCCAGGAGGGGAATCCCTTTAATGCGTATGCTGATGTCCGCGTGCAGGACATCAGCATGTGCATTTCAGTCTTTCCGAAGTGAGGCAAACACTACGCACCTCACTTCGGAACATAGTGAATTCCCCCCTAAATGGCTTACATATGTATGGCATAAATAAGAAATTCCACTAGTCATTTACAAAGGTTACAAAGCCCATGGCCTACCTATATGCAAAATATTGCAATATTTAATTTCCTAACTAGAGCATCAGTTCTAAAAAAAAAAAAAATGGAAGGAAAAATCTTCTGCGACATTGTGCGTGTATGCCAATAAACTCGCTGGGATTTTCTTTAGGTTTATTGAGCATTGTTACAAATAAATAAAGCTCCGAGCAATGTATCATGTTTTGACCTTCAAGTTAATAACACTGACTGCAATATTTTACTGCGACCAGTACTAGTAACTGTCAGTAATATGTAATAATAAATACGAATAAAATCAAAAAAGAAGAGGGCGCATGTCAAAGTCCAGTGTGTCAATGTAGCTGGCAGCTACCAAATAAATCTTTAATAATGTGAGTAAAAAATATAGATTAGTAATCCATAACCACAAAAACAACAGGCAACACTGTCGTTTTTGGAACCTCATAAAAATATTCGGTATTCTACCAATAATAGGCATCATTAATAGGCCTTTTATGTAATTTGTTAATTCAATTAATGGGAAGAAGAGTGAAAAAAAAAACTGACTGAAACAGAAGAGAAATAATAAACAAATGATCATTTAGGGGAAAATAATCCATAAGAATGTTATTAATGCTGCAGATTGCAGTATTTTCATTCTTTTGTTATTCAGTCGCTGCATTTTATTTTTGTTCATGTGTACTTTGGTCTGGCCTCTCATAGAATACCCCGAGATCCTCCGTGGGGCTTATTTATACAGTCCAAATAGTAGCTTTACAGGTCTAAATAACTCTGCTTGTTCATCAGACTCTGTGATGTTACACATTTGCTATTAATTTGAGAGATGACGTCAGACTTAGGAAGCTCTTCAAATTACTTTATTAAGCTTTAAAAAATCTTCTACCGGTTCACTCCTCTTATTATATATATATATATATACACATATTCATATTTATTCTTTCTTATGTATCTTTTTATAGATGTTTCCTATATACGCAGTAAACAAACTAAATTATCATCCCTTAGACACAAGTATCATGTGACTTTCATGGATGTTAATAGCCTTGTGTAGTTTTTGTATGCATTCTGGGTAGGTGCTGAATGCAGGGAGTTAAATTGAGAAAAATGAAGAACCATAGGTTCAATATTTTGTCTAAGTTTTTTTTTTGTTTATGGAAATATATTCCAGTGCTTACTGTAGTGCGGATATCTTATTTACATGATGGCATTTGCCTTTTGGATAAGATATTTTTTACCAACCTTTTCCTGAATTGCCTATTATACTATTTATAAACAATATCACAAATATAATAAGTCCATGGCTGTCCCGGAGATATGTTTATATTATTCAGCACGGAGGTGACTCAAAGAATCAAATATTCTCTCATTCTCTTCATGTGGAGTGATGAAAAGTACTCTTTAGGTATAAAGATTTTCATTTTCAGACAGAAGGACCTTCAACGGCTACTGAAAATAGATATTACTGGGTGATACTCTAAAAGGATCTAATCTGTAAACATTATCTGGCTTTCCCATAATACAATGCAGTGACAGGAGCCGCCGTCCTTGTGTTATGCTGAGTGACAGGCAGGGAAAGAAATGTCTGGCTCATTTAACGGAGAGCACCTTTGTATTATGCCGTTGGAGAGGAAGCTACCTCAATTGTATGAAACGGATATTAAAATTCACTAAGAAATACAAATTTGTAAGAAATGATTATAAAACTGATAATCCGCTGTTGACCCTGACATTAAATGGAATGTTCACCTTAAAAATGAATTTTTACAGGGTAATCTCCGTGGCATTCTAACGCAACCTGTTTTATTTATGCCTTTTTTAGAAAAAAAAACAAAAACTTTTTCTGGATTTTTGAATCGTTTTCTTTTCTATTCTGTTTCATATTACTTGGTGGAAAGTGGATCCATGTTAACCAGTTATTCTTGATTTTTCATTTTGAATATTTTTTTCCCAATACGCATATCTTTTTTTATTCTGCTCCAATACTGCCTTAGTAATCACTACCTGGCTGTCTCTATTACCCTAGCAACCAGACCAGCCAACTGAAGAGGGGTTCAAAAAAAAAAAAAGTTTACTGGTTCAAAATAAATAAATAAAGACCAGTAACAATACTAAATATCCCCTTTAGGGGGCATCTACCAAATTGTGAGACAGTTATTGCCATTTTGGCCTTTTCTTGCCAGTACTAACATCCGTGGTTTTGTTGCAGAACAGAACTATGTTAGTTTCTGAGTGGTTTCATTTTCCACTGATGGCCAATGAGTGGTAATTAAAATCAGAATATTGCCGCTTATTATTTTCTCTAACACCAAAATATGGCGTTAGTAAAAAGAAACAAACAAAAAAAACATTGTTCATCCTTGTCATGTAGAAACAGGACGAAAGCTTAAAACAAACTGTTGTGGTAAATTTTTTATTTATAAAGTGGATGCAAAGTGGAGTTGACAACTCCTGAGGAAGCGAAGAGCGAAACGCGTAGGGTTGATGAGGACACTCATCAACCGGACTGTACTTAATTTCAGAGTGGTACATGTCCAAAATTTCGGTTGATTTCTCCTGGACCGGACGTTTTGCTACAGCATAGGACTGTTTTACATGTGTATAACTCACTCATGTTTGTGAGTATATCTTTTGTTTTATTATTCATGTCTACATATTAAAAAACATTATTGCCCTATTTTGGCTTATCCTTTTTCCCAAGAATCCTGGATTTACTTATCTTTAAAGCCTTTCAGTGGTTCTTTACAATGGAAGAGATCAGCATGTGGTAACATCAGCGTTATATGCTTATACTGAATAGCCAACTGGTGAGCGCATACTTTGAATACACTCATCACTCAGTGTGCAGTGATCACGTTTTTTGTTTTTTTGGTTCAGTTTCTACACAATTCTATTGGGAGATTTGGTCTATTAGTAAAGTGAAACTACATATCACATTTAATGCACTATGTAGTGTATATTTTCTGCGCTCTCTCACATATAGAGTTTTTTGAAAAATTGCCAGTGGGGGTGTGAAGCGGACTCCCAAGAGGAAGCAGCATAAAAGACATTAATTTGGACACGAACTTTGTCACTAAGAGCACTGCGGTGTGTTTTTGCTTTTTGTTTTTCCTGTGTGTATATATAATAATTCAAATACAGAAGATCGTTCAAACCCCATTGTTATAAGAAATTGATTTCCTTTGTATTTTGTATTTATTGTGTTACTGCAGAACGTTTTCAGTATCTAGATTTGGTGGGTCATTGTAGACCTGCTGATTTAGCAGTAGATTACATGTTTAGTAGGTTGGAAGTAAATGTTCCTATGAGGGGTTTTTTTTTTATCCTATGGTAAATACTTTGGCTGCAGAACCATAATGGATTTTTAACATTGCTGGCACTACAACCTCTAGCATCCCTCAACAGTGTAAGGGAAATATTAATCAAATGAAAAATAAGTACCTTCTACGGAAAAAAAAAAATATTTATGCAGAATTAACTACTCATGAGAAATCCTCCATTAAGGATTTTTATAGAAAGGGGGAGGGAGTGAAAGAGATTGTGCACTGAAAGAAAATGGAGGGTCAGACTTACTAAGCATAGCAGTTGTACAATCATGTGTCATTGTGACAGCACAGTATTTATAAGCATACAATACATAGTCATTCTTAGGCAGGAGCTTAATTATGGGGACACAAGGACAATACTTGCTAGTAATTTTACCAGCAAATGACTGGGTTCAGTTATATTGAACTCTGAGGCAGCACATCTCCCTTTTATTTCTGAGCAATAAATAAATAACCCAAGGATAGCATTTTTGTGTTATAGAGATTATAGAGCTATCCTAAAAAGTTTATGTAATATTAGTTCTAAATTCAACAAATTGTAATGCCCGCCTCCCAGATTCCCTAGCACTTTATTTCTCAGAATAATGGGCATACAAGTCCCTTAAAGGGAGTGTCTGTAAGAATTAAAGGGCCTCTATAGCAGCTGGTGAAATCGACATTTAGCTGGTGTTGTAATATATTCTGTTAGAAGACTGTTAGGATATGCGGGGTTGGCATTAATTAATGTCAGAGTGGGACAACCATTCACCCTTTCCCCCACTCTGCATGCCAGCTGCACGTTATATAAAATTGATTCTAACTTCTTATCTGTCGACCTGGAATCTGGTATTGTACTAGGTCAGGGGTCGGCAAACTTCCTTGAGGAGGGAGCCATTTTGCTCCCTTCTCTAACGGCAACAACTATTTTGTGAGCTGTTGGAGGAGGGAGGAGCGCACTCTCCCGACCACATGACCTGCTGATGGCCAATCAGAAGAGCCATCGGTGGTCATGCGTGGGGCTTCGGAGGTGCGCTCTGAGCCACAAAAAGGCTCGCAAGCAGCACTTTGCCGACCCCTGTACTGGGATATCAACTTTCTTTCAGTCTTTGGAAACCATTTTCATGTAATTCCTCAGCTTTGCCAAATGATTAGAATTGGCTTTGGGTCTCATAGGAACCTACCAACACTCCTGGCTGTCTTGATTAAGAAAGTCATTAAAACATTTGACATTTCTGGAGACATCTAATTGAGTGTAGAGACTGCTACATGAGCTTCAAGATTTCATTATTTCATCTAAAAATCTTTTTTAGATGATTACCATAGATGTATTCCACTGTGTAAGCAGGGATAAATCAGCAGGATGGAGGGGTCAAAACAGTGGCATTTGGCTATCACTTAATATTTCAGGCTGCAAAGCCCATGCACACGTGATAATTATCACTATATTTCCTATTCTATATTTTGTGATGCCATGTAATAAACCAGCACAACAAAAATAGAGCAATGAAGGTCACATTGTAAAATGGAATATTCAGTGCAATGGACAATAGTTTAAAGGCAAGGTAATGTAATCATGGGACTTGATATCTAGTACAATAGACACAAATGCACAAACCCAGGAATCTGAAAATAGAAATAAGTGGCCAAAACACCAATAATGTGAAATAAACAAAAAACCCTGGACAATATATCTAATGTTTCTGTAGGGCTCGCTGTGCAGGTTTAAATGAAACCAACATTGCACTTCCTGTCAATTATGTTTCTTTGAATATACACTGCAAAGTGCCTCACTTTTTTTATACTATAAGCTACTATAAGTCACTTACCTTGGCCATGAGCCTGCGGCATCCTCTGCCTCTTCGCTGGCTCCTCGTGCCGTTATGCAGAGGCGGTGCTCCAGGCGGGGAGGCCAGCAGTGCATCTTTTGACTGACATGCGTTGTTGCTAGGCAATGCGGTGAGAGATTCAAATTCTGAGATTGATGAAAAAAGCATAGCCTTGGCTACCTGAAGAAAGGGGCGCAAACAAAAACACTATATAGTGCATTGAACGTTATTAATCAAATAGATAGAAAGACCCAAACGTCCAATAAAATAAACAAGGTTTTTTTAACCCAAGTGTTAAAACAAATAAAGTGGTAATGTGGTAATAATGTGCTTACCAGAGCACTGATCTTTCAAACATTTAAATGATATGAGACGAAAGATCA